>JAUMHB010053269.1:0-16054 GCA_032359685.1 Pittosporum tobira
ACTCGTGCTTATTGATTTCGCGTGTGTGTTTGTGTGGGGGTGGTAGAAAGAGAGAGACTATGTTTGGATTATGATTCTTACCAGGTGAAAGCTGATGAGTTCTTTTCTCAGATGTTAAAACTTGAACAGCAAGTAGCTGGTCAATATCAGCAATCTAGTTTTAAAAAAATTCCATCAGCCATGAATACTTTAATTTGTAGCCAAACTTCTTCATAAAACATTCATACCCATCCAAGATGTTGCAGAACCAAATCTTGATCAGATAACTCCTCGAGAATCCTGGAAGCCTCGGTTGCCGCAATATCCTTCCCAGAGATACAGCTTGTAGAAGCATCCTGCAAATTGTTTTGTCCCGCCAGATCTCTCCAGTAGCCCGATGAATAATTTCGGGCCAGAATACGCCAAATAGCAAGAGCCTTGGAACTCATTCCTTTACTTGCATACAGGAAGGCAAGCGTCCGTAAATGCCCAGAGTCGGTCAATAAGGTTTCCAACTCCTCCTGCACCGCACATTGATTCAAGAAATAGTAAATTTGACCCAAAAATTCGAACTATTCCAGTGTTAGTGGGACAAAGGGAGTATTGCCTAAGTAGGTAAATCAATAGATAAGTAAACAAAACGTTAAATGATGCATACCATGACACAACTGTTTTCAGAAGACGCAAGTCTCTCCATCTCATCTACACAATTAAGAGCTCTATACAGGTATATTAATAAAGTGTCTACGCCTTCCCTCACGGATGGAGTAAGATCTTTTCCGCGGGAAGCTTCCATATACCTGAAAGGTGACTCGAACTGTCAAACACGTGCAAGTATTAAATACTAAATTAAAAATTAACTCTCATAAAAAAAACAAAACACAAAAACATAGTACAAGGAGATAAGAATAACATACCTGATCATATTTCTGATTGCTGACTCCAACAGATCATCTCTGTTTGGAGGATTCAAAAGAAACTCACCATCTAAAGCAGACTCTACACCTGCCTTTTTGAGAAAATTAGCTCTTTGGATAGCCATAAGCCCATCATCTATCACATTTTCAAGAGGTGAAGGGGGGGGATGCAAACCCCAATACCGGTTCCTTGGCACCTTATTAGATATACATCAACCCATAAAAATATCGAAACAAGATCATTAGCAAGTCAAAGACTCCAGAGGAGACAAGTACAGGAAAATGAAGATACAATGCTTATAATAGAAAGCCTATGTAAGAAAATACCAGCAATGACCAACGATTTGGGTCCCGCATGATGAATGGAAACACTTCTGAAGGGTGCATAGTTTCGGAAAGCAGAAAGTGATCTATCGCATCCTCAAAATGCAAGTCAAAAAGCAAGAGAAATCCCACCTGGGCATGGACAAACGAGAGCATTTCACTTGTCATTTCACCTTCACATTGAAGCTCCTCAGCTAAGGAGATGGCTTCCTTGAAGTTCTTCTTCCGCAAAAGATCTTTAATTTGTTCCTCCGAAGGTACTTTCCCGTAGCAAATAACCTGAAGTTAGTCAAAATAGTATCGATTTTTAAACATTCTTGCTGGATAGCATGCACCAGTGTTCTAAAGAACGCTAGGTGGGCCAAGGAAAGTGAAGGGAGGGCCTAGGCATTTTCGTAGGCCGTTAAATTATATTTTAATTATATACAACAATGAAAGTAGATATAACTAGATGCTAAATATTGCCCAGTGCCTAGTTGTGCATGGAATTTAACAGGAAAACAATCTTAAAAGGCACAACAAACATTTCAAGTTCATACATGCACAATGTTCGATGGGTTAGAGAATTAGGCTCCCTCCTAGGCATCCAGCCAAATCAAAGTGACATATGTCCTAGGCAGGGCCTCGGCGGGGGAGCCAGAAGGATTTTTAGAACACTGTCATGCACCCAGTATTTGGGTAATCAAGTTATCAACTTATCTGTTTAGGCCATAAATATACAGAGTCCAAAAATCCTTCTAGTCAACTCTTCACTGCCTCGAGTTGGCCGCTTAGGCATTCTAGGCAGGCTTGGCCCCTTCCTTCTTAAGGTTTTTTACTATGCTCATGCTTGAAAACATAAAAGTAGTGTTATTAAGTAACTTTACTCGATACACGTATTACGTATATGCATTTTCCTGCTTTTCTTTGGCAAAGGAATCTTGTAGGCAATTTGATTAACTTCAGTTTATGAAATGATTAGCTTCATTATGTAATTCTTATGATCATTTTGTCACTTTTGTAAAAGATGTGAAGCTCTAATATGCTTAAAATGAATTTGTTTTACCTTTTAAAAATGTCTACTTGGTGATTTGTTCATGAACAATTTCAAATCTTTAACATCTAATATATAGACTATGTAGTTTATATGGAAATGTGAAAAAGGAAGATAACCCTCTGCTGACATTGCAGTAGTATACCTCCTGCATTGGTTATTGTACCCATTACCCAAGCTTATGATCTACTATAATTAATGCACGACTATTGTACATTGCAAGTCTAAGTACAGCAATCAATGAAAGAGGTACAATATTGCTAATATAAGCCACCACAATCCACCCACACGAGTAAAATGCAATTTACTAGCAACCAACTACTATTATAAAGCATGATCAGAGGTTTAGCATTTCATAAACCACAAGCAGAGACTAAAGAGCAAAATTGCAAAACTTGCACATCTCTGAAAACAGCAAAATAGAGATTATCTTAAATCCACCGCCATAACTATACCATTAGGAGGCTCACATACCTTGGATTGTATTGCTACTGCAACAAGTTTCCCACTGCCATCTTTGTCATCTGCTACTACAAATGGACCAACACCATCCCCACCAAAAGAAACCGTCTGAATACAGTAACCTGTTTTCTTGTGATACAACTCCATCTTCCCATTCTTCATAACAACCACATACATGCCTATCTCCCCTACAGAATCAGGAGCCTGATGAAATACCAAACTCCCACCAACTGGGTGACCTTGAGCATTAACCGTAACCCCAACATTGTCAACCAACAAAAGCAGCTTCCACTCTTTTCTCAACAACTTAAGCCGTGGTGGACTAGATATTGGATCCGGCAACGAAAATAATAAAGTGCATTGTCCCGTAACACATGAATACAGATAGTATCCAGTGAAGTTACCAACAACTATGGAATCATCAACCCAAACCATGGTCTTAACCATATCAACGCACTGCATTTCTTTCAAAATTAAAACAGACCCACCATTGATGTCACTCGAATCATGCCCAATCAGCATCAACCTCTTCCCACACACAGCAGCAAAAACACAATTATGATCTTTATTCAACAACTCAGATTCCTTACTACTATTCTTAACCCCATTCGACCTAATCCCAGTACCCAATTTCTGCAAAAAATTTGACCCCACACTCGACACCTCCTGCAAATCAGTAAAACTATTTGGCTCTCCACTCCGAACTCTTCTACCAACAACACTTACTCCTTTCAATGAAGTCAATTTTTTCAATGGCTGTACCAAAAATGAGTCCACAAAGTACAAAAGTCCGTCCGAAATCACTAGAACTTTCTCAATTTCAGCAATTACTTGAATTGAATCAATTGCACATGTACTCACCGTAACGTACCGCATAATCGAAACATTTTTGGGCTTAGGCTTAACTCCATTAATTTCGTCACTGGAGTTTTGACTAGGATCGAGTGAGAGTAAGAGGAGGTTACCTGAGACGGTGCCGGCGTAAATTAACGTTTGAGTATCGGAGACGGTGGATAGCTCGAGGGATCGAATGAGTGAGGAGGAACTTGAAGATGGAGTTTTGAACTCTGCGAACGGTTCGATTACGGGTCGGGTGCTGGAAGATTCCGGTTTAGCCATTGTGATTCGAAATTAGTTAGGGCTAAGAAATAACCGCCATTGAAAAACTCTGATGTGCACCTTGAATGTTGTTGTATGCAGTACGGTCAACGTAATAGGGGCGGACTGGTCGATGAAACTGCGACAACTGAAGCAAGTCATGTATCGCGTGATACGCACGTGTTTCTTCATTTCGGATCATCCGAGTATCTTAGTTAATGGATTTACTTTCCAAATTTTGTGACTTGCATAGGGAGATGAAATAGATTTAGATATTGATACTATCTGAATGTTTTATGTTTCATTGATAATTCAGATTTCTTAAAAAAATATAAATGAGACAAATTTAATTATTGGTTTAGAATTTTAACACGCACCATAATTAATTTACACGATTTTTCTTGTAGTTTTATAGTAATTGGTGCGAATTTAATTATAATTTATTTTTTTAAATACAATTATTTTTATTTATTTGTTTTACTTATTTATATTCCCACAAAATATAATTATTTTTATTAATAAGTGTTAAGAGTGTAACGAGTCGAACGGATACGAACCATAAACTGTTCATATTTTATTTAAAAAAAATTTAACGTCTCATGTTTGACTCGAATTTGAGTCAGTTCATAAATATGCTTCTCATAATTTGCTTGTGCTCGTTCGAAATGGCTCGAGTCGAATTATTAACGAATTACTCGCAAGTTTAAACTTCTAATTGAATTCGAGTAAATTCAATAAACTTCAGTGCAATTGGATTTGAAATTAAACCTTTTCTCTTTAGGAATTAAATATATCATTTGGAAATTAACCAAATTATGAACCTCCTTCTCAAACTTGCAACAAAACACAATTTTCAAGTTAAAATTTTATTAAGTAAACATGTATAATTATAAAAGATCGGATCTTGAAAAGTGAACTTCAATAATTATCTTAAAAATGAACTCCAGGTGACCCTTGCAATTTTTCGCAATTTATACTCGATACTTCACTGATATACACAATCGAGTCTCACAAAATTTAATCGAGTCGAGTCAAACGATTGACAATTCGAATAACTCAAACAAAAATAAATAATTCGAATAAAATTTGAGCGACAATCAACTTATTTTAATATACGAACTCTAAATTAAATTATAAATCTGTTCGTTATACATACAAATTTGAGCGAAATTCAAAAAAATCCGAATCAAACGCGAGTGAGATCGAACTGTTCGGGTTCAGTTATGGCATTGAGGGTCACTTAATAAATGTCAGTTTGATGGTCAAAGCTCATGAGCCTTATGAACTCATTGAAAAGGTCAAGCTGAGTGACACATTTCTTAATCTCTTTTTTTTCTTCCAAAAAAGACAATAAATAAATGAAGAGAATTTAAACACATAGTACTCAATTCGATCAAAAAAAATTGGCTTGGTTAAAATTTTTTGGTCAAATTAATTAATTTTAAAATTAATAATTTATCCATATATTTAAGTATTCGCATAAATCAAAAATGGATCTTATACTACATTTGATGTAGTTTTTTATGATTATAATTTTATAACCTATATATTTATGAAATAATAATAATTTTGATTAAAAAAATCGATTTGACAAAAAAATCAAACAAAACTAATTTTTTTATGACGGAATGAGTGTTTCCTAATCTTTGTGTCATAAAATAATGGATATTAATAGTAAACTATAAGATCATAAATGGAAATGTGTTACTTACTAAATATAAAGCGCCACTTTATATTTTTTTGATAATTTGTCGGGATTATGCTTTGTGTTTGATAGGATAATTTGTTTAACAAAAATATAGAATAAAAACAACGTAAATAATTTATATAATTAGATATTAATAGCAATACCTTAAATCAGATGAATTAGTTTGGAGATAAATCATTTTAAAAATACAAATACTGAATTCTCATGTCTTCTTTTAGTAGGGAAAATGATTTGTCTTCCAATAAAGAGACGCATCCTCCCACACCATGTGCCACTTCATTGTAGTAACTTGGCATATTCTGTTTTCCCAGATTGCTATTGTCCAAAAAATTTAATTTATAATTTAAATGTATTTTATAATATTTTCCGAACAATCCAATCAGATCCTAATTTACGAATTAGGCATATCTTGGGAGGCAAATTAATATCTATTTTTGATAATAAGGTTGTTTATTGTTAATATAGTAAATTACCAATTAAACCCCTTTCTCTCTCTCTTCCCTTTCTCCAACGGTATTTTCAATTCTGTTTGGAAACACTTTTCTTAACAGATTATATCAGTTATTTCAACTAAAAATATAAACTAATCAGTCGGTTTGGTTCCGTCTTCCAGAAAGAATCTATAATCGGCGTGCAACCCACGCTCAAAGATAAGAAAACAACCTCACAGTTGCTTTTTATGGTCACTTTTTAACTTTGGTCTCCCAATAAATTATTTAATATTCTTTCCGAAAAGCAGAACCAAAATATAAAATCATCTTATTTTTTCCGTTATGTCTATAAGAAATCTATACATATATATGTATATATACAATATATATATGTGTGTGTGTGTGTGTGTGTGTGTGTATATATATATATGTAGTTACAGGAGTACATAATAATAGTATATAGCTCACTGGTGTATTGTCGTCTTCCGTGATCTAAATGGCGCCGAGTCTTAGGGATATTCAGCTAATGGTCGCCGGCCATAACTCGTCGGCCGGCAGAGACCTCGAGGATGTCCGGCTCCTCGATTCCTACGAAGAGGAAGAGGCCAATTCGGTAAAACTAGAGGAAGGTATGAGGAAAATTCAGGTGAGAATCACCGGGATGACCCGTGCAGCGTGCTCGAATTCCGTGCAAGAAGCTTTGATGAGCTTGAAAGGTGTCGTTAGTGCTTCAGTCGCTTTGCTTCAGAACAAGGCCGACGTCTTTTTCGATCCTGACTCGGTCAACGTTAGTCTTCTTTTGGTCATACTTGTTTTATTTGTGATTTATGCTCTTAAATTGTTTTAATTTGGTTTAGTTTCACGTTAATGGTGATTTTGATGATCTTTTAACTGCTTACCTCTCACAAAAGAAGTCTATTTCGGTCAATTTGCTAAATCCTAAATCTAATATTGATATGAATTCCTTTCAGTTTACTCATGAATACTGTGAACTTGAGTACATACAAGAGGCCACTGTGGGTGCCAATAAATGTATCTGCAAGATCATCATCGTTTTGTTAAAAATGATGATGATCCTGTATGATGCATTATTATGTACCTACTTTTTCCCAATTATGCCATATACTACTAATTAGTAAATTTGTTCGTTTTCGAAAGTGCCTGAATCAATTCAATTTTCAATTTTTAAGATTTTGCGAATTGACTTTTAAAAGTCAAATTGCAACTCATGTGTGGAGCTGAGGGAGTATTACTAAGCTCAACTAAACAACCAAACAAAGCCTGTCCCATCTACTTGGGATTATGTGCATGTTTGACTTGGGGTTTTTTGGAGTCTAACTGCAATTAAGAATCTTGTTTGTTAGGGCCAACTTATTCTAAATGCACCTTGTTTAACTCAAAAGCGGTGAAGTTGGACCAAATGAGATGCCCCAAACACACAAACCCAATAACCCTAAGTCACTAGACAAACAAAGCCTATATTAAGTTTTGTAGCTTTCGGTCTTTCCGGGCATATTGTTGATTTATCTACATTTTATCCACTCATGTCATCTAGCATGATTTTTTCTCATGAATGTGCTCAATGAATGTGAAAAATGATGAATTATTTGTTAATTTAAAATATTAATGAGGTTACTACAAGTGCATTCTTTGTTGCTGCTACACACTTGAAGTCCCGCTAACTCATTTTTTTTATTATCTGATTCTTTTAGGAGCTACAACTAAGATAAATCTGCTACCCAATAAGCCAGTGCATGGGAATTTATTTCGAAAAAGATAAAAACATTAGTTAACAACATATCATAGTGGTCACGATTGGTGTATTATCATTCAATCACTTTTTTAAATTTATCATAGTGAAATGGATTAACTTGCTACCAACCCTGCTGGGGTTTACTATAACCTTCTTAGACCTTATATCAGTTATTCATTAGGTACTTAAATCAATTATTTTTATGAGTCCAAAATCCATTATCTGGTAGAGAAATAGAAATGTCTAAAGAAATATAAAGACAAGAATTTAGGTCCAGTTACGAAGTTATGTTTACGCTTCCTGTCTCAGGATGAAGACATTAAGAATGCAGTTGAAGATGCTGGATTTGAGGCCGAGTTTATACCTGAACCCAGTTCATCCTGGAAAAATCCACATGGTACTTTAGTGGGCCAGTTCGCAATAGGAGGTATGACATGTGCAGCATGTGTGAATTGTGTCGAAGGCATCTTGAGAAACCTCCCTGGTGTAAAAAGGGCAATTGTTGCCTTGGCTACCTCGTTAGGAGAGGTCGAGTATGATCCTACTATAATTAGTAAGGATGAAATAGTGGACGCAATTGAAGTTGCTGGTTTTGAATGTTCCCTTGTACAGAGTGGCCAGCAGGATAAAATCATATTAGGTGTGAGTGGGATATCAAGTGAATTGGATGTACAACTTTTAGAAGGAATACTTTGCAGCATGAAGGGAATGAGACAATTTAATTTCAACAGGACGTCAAGGGAATTAGAAATTCTTTTTGATCCTGTGGTTCTGGGTTCTAGAATGTTAGTTGACGGGATTGAAGGAGGAAGCTCCGGGAAATTTAACCTAAATGCCAGAAACCCTTATATAAGAATGACTTCTAAAGATCTTGAAGAATCCTCAAAAATGTTTAGGCTTTTCACGGCTAGTCTCATTCTAAGCGTGAGTATTTATAATTTTCCTCCGACACTGGACTTTCATATCTTTTCCATCCTTATGTCTCTTTTTAGGATAATCACTTACAGTATAATTTCCATTGCCTTACTCAGTTTATTACCCCTAATTTTTTTTTGCCAGATACCTCTCTTTCTAATGCAAGTTGTCTGCCCACATATTCCTCTATTGTATTCCTTATTGCTCTGGCACTATGGACTGTTCCAAATGGGCGATTGGTTGAAGTGGGCATTGGTGACGACTGTGCAGTTTGTTATTGGGAAGTGTTTCTATGTTGCAGCTTGGAAAGCACTTAGAAATGGTTCAATGAACATGGACGTCCTGGTAGCACTGGGAACTTCAGCCTCTTACTTTTATTCCGTCTGTGCACTGCTATATGGTGCAATAACTGGATTTTGGTCACCTAGGTACTTTGAAACAAGTGCGATGCTGATTACATTTGTACTTCTTGGAAAGTACTTGGAAACACTTGCTAAAGGAAAAACATCAGATGCTATAAAGAAGTTGGTGGAACTAGCACCGGTGACAGCTTTGCTGCTTCTCAAAGACGAGGGTATGTTTGCGTAAAATACATAAATTGAAGGTTTCAGGTGCATCTTTATTTGCAACTAGAGAAGGCTGAAACCCCCATCCAAAAGGAGAACAAAAAATGTTTAGGTTTGTGTACAAATTTTGTAACTAAATGTTTGATAAACAAATGATTAACCTTTATACTTATAAATTTTTAAGAAGTTTTATGTCTCATCCATAACAGTATGAAAGCTGATCATATATTTGAAAAAGTGTGACCAATTGAGTAAGTTTTATCTGTATTGGACTCTAGGTGGCAATACTACTGGAGAACGGGAAATAGATGCACGACTGATTCGGCCTTGTGATATTCTAAGAGTTATTCCTGGCACAAAAGTTCCCGTGGATGGTACTGTTGTTTGGGGTTCAAGCTATGTCAATGAGAGTATGGTTACCGGTGAATCTGCACCAGTTCCAAAGAAGGTCAATTCTTCAGTTATTGGTGGTACCATGAATTTACATGGCTCCCTTCACATACGAGCTACCAAACTAGGCTCTGACAAAGTTTTGAGCCAGAAAATTTCTCTGGTTGAGACGGCACAGATGTCCAAAGCTCCGATTCAGAAATTTGCTGATTATGTAAGTATAATTAGGTAGAATAAAGATATGCCATGCCTTTGCATTCTTTCATTTAATTTCATTTTGGTGCTTAAAGTAGTTATCTGTTTAAGAGTGCATATTTCCATGATTGCTATTCTTTAGATTAAATTTCTTTCCTTCTCTTTCATTTTATTTCATCTTGCTATGTACATGCTTTCCAAATCAAAATATCTAAGCCAGTCAAATGGTATGCTGAGCAAGGAGCTGCAATGTGGGTCTCTTTTCTCAGATGTAGCTGCAGTTAACATTTTGCTGCCTATACCCGTTTGTTTCTTGCGATCCCAAAGTTTAAAATTTAGAGGATGAGTTAAGTTTTAACAACTTGTTCATTTTACTGTATATATATTCTAGGTTTTAGGTAACTAGTAAACTTTTTGTAATTTAAATTATCAATGATATTTACTTAAAGATATTACATAAACGATCAGTAAGAATTTGTTAAGAAAAAAGGGTGCTAGGCTGCTAGCCAAATTAGTAAAACAAGAATAATCAGTATTGGCCCAAGGAACCAGATAGTTGAAAGGGAAAAACAATATTAATTCGTTTAACATTATTGCGCTCCTGGCTGAGTACAGAAATTTAGGTTATATTTATCTTTCAACTATAATAAGATGTTATCTCAAAATAGTCGTAGACAATGAAGGGAGAGCGTGGTACCGGCTTGGTGTGGTTTTGGGCACCAAAAGCAACCGCATATGCGGTTTATGGAAATTCTTCAATTATGGCTGCACCAAACCAGTTGTGCAGTTTCTGTAGCTTGTGGGTCGGGTTTGGTTTTTGGGTGTCGTTCTCCCCTAGTTGTTGAAATCAATCTCCATGGAGTTGAACAATTATGCTGATTAAAAAACCGAACACAAATAGAAGAGGGATAGATGACTGAAGAAAACTGCAATTTAGTCTATAACCTCTATAATTATAAACAGACATGTCAATTACATTTTCATCTAAAAACTTAACAACTTTATACAACTAAATCAAGGGCAATATAAAGGAAATAACTCTATATAAATGAGAAAGAACATAGTTGAGGATTTCTGAGAATACATCCCATAATATAGAGCAGAAATCCATTGTCTCCACACTAAATTCCCAAATGAGTGCGGTTTGTTTGTAACTGTGTATAAAACTCCATGGCTTGCTTCTTAGAAGTACTTTCCCTGATGGCTATTGTTTAATGGATACAACTTACAGTTAGGGCTTGAGATAAATTTTGGGTTATTGGGACAGCAGAGATTGAGAGCGAGTGGATCTAAAGAAGGTCTAGAGATTTAGAAAGCAGTGACTGAGATAGTGGATGACCGAGGTTGACCGGAGCAGAGACAAGAGGGAGAATGGTGAAACTCTGAGAAGAAACAAGAATGGATTAAATTTCTATACGTTATATACACATAACTTAAAACTGGTGCCATTGATTAAAAACATTTGTTTATACATGTTTTTTGACATCAAACTGCAAATTGCGGTTAGACCATAGCAAGCATTGCATCTTCACTAGAAACCATTGATGTGGCTTGAGTGGTATGTGAGTTTTGAGGGTTGTAGCATGCTGGTTTGTTTTTTTTCGGTTGGTTGCTAAGCCCTAGTTGACATAGTGAAACAACCTTGATGGGATATGTACCTTAAAGATATTTTTATTCACTGTAATTGAAATAAAAGAAAACAATAACAGCAGAGCCACTGATTGCAGAATTAATTTTCTATATTATTATCCACTCGATGACGAGATATGTACCTTAAAGATATATTTATCCACTGTAATTGAAATAAAAGAAAACAATAACAGCAGAGCCACTGATTGCAGAATTAATTTTCTATATTATTATCCCCTCGATGATGAGATATGGACCTTAAAGATATATTTATCCACTGTAATTGAAATAGAAGAACACAATAACAGAAAGCAGAGCCACTAACTGCGGAATTAATTTTCTGTGTTATTAACCACTCGATGATCAGGTTATAGTACCTGGGTTCATCCATTTTTGTTTAGTTTCTGATATGGAATATATTCTTGATTCGATTTTGTATAAAAGTTATAAACTTTATTATCCTCATTGTGGTTATCTCTGTGATTTGCAGGTTGCAAACATCTTTGTCCCTACGGTTGTGGCTTTTTCATTGTTGACCTTCTTTGGGTGGTAAGTTCTTTGCACAAGCTTCGAAGCAAACTGATACTTTATTTGTTGAGAATTTTAAAAATATTCCTCTCTATTTTTCTCTCTGTAGGCATGCTGGTGGAGTTCTTGGTTCATACCCAGAACAATGGCTACCTGAAAATGGAAATTACTTCGTCTTTGCCCTCATGTTTGCAGTATCAGTTGTAGTGATTGCATGTCCTTGTGCACTTGGCTTGGCCACCCAAACAGCTGTCATGGTTGCAACTGAGGTTGCTGCTAAAAATGGCGTGCTAATTAAAGGCGGAGATGCATTGGAGAGGGCTCGGATGGTTAATTATGTTGTGTTTGATAACACAGGCACTTTAACCAAAGGAAAAGCTACAGTTACAACAGAAAAAGTTTTCACAGAATTGGATCGTGGAGAATTCCTTAAATTGGTTGCTTCAGCAGAGGTAACTTTCAGTTCCCAAATTAATTTATACCTCTTCTGTATACAATTGTGATTTCATTATGTCCGCTTCTGTAAATGATATTTATATGGACATCCTAACTGTTTTTCTGATTTTTATTTATTTATTTATTTTAATGTTTTAGGCTAGCAGTGAACATCCTTTGGCGAAAGCAATAATGAAATATGCCCGCCATTTCCATTTCTTTGAGGAATCTTCAGCTACCGCAGATGTACAACACCTTGAGAAAGAGCCCCAGTTTTCAGGATGGCTTCTTGATGTGGCAGGGTTCTGTGCTATTCCTGGAAGAGGCGTCCAGTGCTTTATCCATGGAAAGCAAGTTTTGGTGAGTTATTGTAACTAAATTTTCTACTGGCTGTTCTGAAAAAAAAAAAAAAGGAAAAGAAAAAGGAGATGAAATTATAGTGATATGATTTAGCATATAATATTTGGGGGTTTTGCTCGTTCGAGATCTCATGTATACTCCACAGGTTGGTAATCGTAGTTTGCTGACTGAAAATGGAGTGGCCATCCCAACCCATGTTGAAAATTTTGTTGTGGAACTGGAAGAAAGCGGTAAGACAGGCATAATAGTGGCATATGGTGGGGACCTAATTGGCGTTCTTGGTGTAGCGCAGACACTAAAGAGAGAAGCAGCTGTAGTTGTTGAAGGTCTCGTGAAAATGGGAATCAAACCTGTCATGGTTACAGGGGATAACTGGAGGACGGCTCGGGCAGTTGCCAAGAGGGTTGGCATTACAGATGTACGAGCGGAGGTCATGCCAACTGGCAAAGCTGATGTCATCCGTTCGTTTCAAAAAGACGGTAGCACGGTTGTTATGGTGGCTGATGGTATCAACGATATACAAGCCTTGGCTGCTGCCGATGTTGGCATAGCAGTTGGGACAGGAAGAGATATCGCAATAGAGGCTGCTGACTACGTGTTGATGAGGAATAACTTGGAAGATGTAATCACAGCCATTGATCTCTCGAGAAAGACGTTCTCTCGGATCAGGTTAAATTACGTTTTTGCCATGGGTTACAATATGATTGCAATCCCCTTTGCTGCTGGCGTTTTCTATCCTCTCGTAAAGCTCCAATTGCCGCCATGGGCTGCTGGCGCTTCTATGGCTGTGTCATCTGCAAGTGTTGTATGCTCTTCTTTGCTTCTTAGGAGATACAGAAAACCTAGACTTACCACTACTTTAGAAATAACCGTAGAGTAGAAACCGAACTGGAAATTATATATATATATATATATATATATATATAAACCCAGTTATTAACCCCGGGAGAAATTGAGATAGATGTATGGTGATACACCTGGTTTCCCATTTTTGTGTATTTTTATTTGTTTAGTTATTATATTTTAAACTTTTTAACATTGTACATTAAGGTTGTGTTTATCAGTTTATATTTTTAGAGCATTGTTTTTATCGAGATATTTTTGGTTTAAGGGGAAAGCTATATTATGAGTTTTTCTAATTTTTCTGATTATACTCTTTTATATGGTTTCTCAGGCAAAAATAGTGAATTTCACATTGTAAAAGGTAACTTACGAGAAAGATAGTAAACAATCCGTTCTAGAATTAATGATATCTTTTAAGAAATTGATATTAATAAGAAAAAAAGTTGAATTTCCTTATATTTCTTTAATATTATAGTTAGAATGTGACATGACACTTAATTTTGGCCAAAAAAACCAAACTAAAGGACGGTACTGTTAGAAAAACAAGACTGAAAAATACCCTCCCCAAAGTTAAAGAGGATTTGACATTTTTAGTAAATTTGTGAAATTTTAAAAGTCAAATTTGATATAAATTTATATGAATTCAATTCATAACATTATAATTATTGTAACTAAATAAAAGTTCTAATTAATTAGTATATTTGTTAATTTAAACACTAAAAATTAAATTTATTTTAATTTCAATTTTAGAATTTTGTAATTTGACTACAAAAGTCAAAAAAATCTCTAATTTTAAAATGGAAAATATATTAAAAGAAAAATAAAACATTTGAAATGGGACAAAAAAATAATTAGGACAAATCACAAGGGACTAGGGAGTGTTTTTTTTTTCTTCACACAATATGAGTAGATGTCTAGGTCTAGTTAGTATTCCTTAGCTTGCTTATCAATGAAAATACAGTAATTTCAGATTTTGTTAACATGTTCTATTTTTAAATGTCAATGCAATGTCTATGACCCTGTTTATCATAATTTATTACCAAATAATTTAAAAACATATAGCTTCAATAGGTTATCTAAGCTCTAGAAAAAGAAAAAAAGAAAACATAAAAAACTTCAATGAGTTTCAAGATCTTTTTTTTTTCTTTTTTTAAATTTTTTTATTTATGTATCGGATGTGTTTTACTCAGTATATAATGTACTTTAAAATGCTAAACCAAATAATTTTAAAATACTTTATTCTGAAGAATATATTATAATTAATCAAATAATCTTTTATAAATATGACGTATATTTCAAAAAAGGCCATGAGAAACAAAAGAAAAAAGAAAAAAGAAAACATAAAACTCTTTTTAATGCACAAAAAGATGCACTCAAAGGCAGTCTTGAAAATTAATTTCAGTGATGCACAAAAAACTTTCTTGTCCGCAATTTCTTGCCCATTTACCACTTTGAATGGAACAGTCAATGGGGAGATGCCCTTTTGAAGGTGTGAAAGTGTGAACAGATAATTTAAGTGAGAAAGTTTTAGTCAAAAATTAAGGTATGATATGTTTAGCTCTTGTTTGACATTTTCTTCATCTGATACTCGTGACCAATTGTTTCTATATACATAGTTAATAAGTTACCCAAAATAATAATAATAATAAATAAATAAATAACATATGTTTGTTTTATGATTAAGTTTCTAGCTCAACTTTTCTTTTTTCTTTTTATTTTATTTATTTTAAAATTAGAGATATTTTTAAAAACTACGGATTTTTTAGATAACATTTTATTTATAAATTTACTTACAAAACTTAGAGTAATTGTGATACCCCCAAATCTGGGTATATACACTCCGACTTGAGTTGTCAATTTATTTATAATATCACAACTTACAAATGTACAAGACCTTATTATAAAATAGACAATGTCATAATAAAGTACATCATGTCATACTATAAAAATTATACATAACACTCTACATAAATTATTATTTTTTTAACCAATAATACGCAGCGAAAACATCTAAGCAATTGGACCTTTAATTCATTTCTCCCAACAACTCTGCTATTAGTTATCTGCACCTGAAAGGAATATGAGACAAATGAGTGAGCTAAAATAGATAAGTAAAAAATACCATGACTAAAGATGATTGAAACAAATAAAGTTATCCTTAGCCCAGTAAGTCAGCAAATTGAGTGTGAATGAAAACATAGACATATGAAATATTGTCAAGTGTACCTGCATAAAAAGGGTAAATACGAAAATAAAGCAGTTATGAATGTCTAAATTCTCCATTCTTTAAACAGTCATCAGGATATCTTTACTGGACATGCCAACATACGTGACTTTACCACACAGGTAAACGCCAACAATATCACACGTCTTTCCCCCAAGTCAAAGACAATCATAATTTAACAATTATGCCGTACAGACCATTAATATAATATCCGTACGCCCTTGCCACTCAGGCTAAGACACCTACAATCAATTTGAATTCGTA
>JAUMHB010053280.1:0-16050 GCA_032359685.1 Pittosporum tobira
AATAAATATTGCCTAACTTTAACGTTGACATTCTTTTCGTCAGAAACCAATATTTGAATTTACCATCCTAAATTTTATTTTATCACAACATATTATACTGTTAAAAATGAATAAATTTTATAATATTTTTAAAATATTGGGTTCTTACATAACTTAGGTTCACATTTCAGCCGAGCAACGTTCTGCGAAAAGATTTATTTTCGGTTCTTTGTACAAAATCAAATCCCTTATTTTGTTGTTGTTTATATCAAATTAATGATTAGAATAGCATCTGAGAGTTCCTTAGGATCGATTTGAGCCTTCAACCAATCAAAAAAGTCAAGAGTCGAGCCATTAAAGGTCGATTTACAGTCGGCCTGTTTTCAGCGTGTTCTTGACCAAAGATCTGATTTTTGGGCTTGAATCAGATGCGTTTGAGTCGATTGAATGGTCCAATGAATTCCTGCAGTTGCAAAGATCATTTCGGTACCTTTCAATCAAGTTTTCATGATGTTTTAAAACCTATTTGATTTTTCCGGCGAGCTTGTAACCGCCGGTGATGTCTTTTTGGCCGGAACCGAGAACGATGAACGATGAACATGGTCTTCCTTTTCTTGAGGTTTCAGGTCACGGGGATGGTGTGATTCGATGTTTCATCAATCCCTTTGCCACAAGACCGAGTTTACCTTTGGATTCAGTGTGTGTATGTGTGTGTGGGGGGCTATGGCAGCCCACAGCCGGCGACAACCAGGCCCGCTGACAGGTCAGCCGGTCAGTTAGGCAACTAGAGGCAAAGAAGAAGGGGCTGACAGTCAACCCAGTCAATGATTGAATTGGTCAACTACCTTTGGCTGACCGCCCGGTCTGCAGGTCACTACCATGGGTAGCTAGGTCGACCGACTGATCATTCGGACAATCGGATCCGGGAAGGGCCGACCAGACCGACGAGTCAATGGTCGACTTAGTTGACTAGTACCCAACCGACCAGTGAGGCCGACCATCTAGCCACTCGGATACTCTAACCCGGGAGAGAGCCGACTGGGCCGACTAACTAACGGTCGACTTGGTTGACTAGTACCCCGGCCGACCAGCCTGTTAGCACGACTAGGATAAAAGCGAGCCGACCAGCCAGCCAGTCGATGGCCGACTCGGTCAGTTGTCCGATTTAAAGCTAATTTGGAGTCTGATTATTATTTTCCATTATTGTTTTTCCATTACTATTATTATCATCATCGTTTTCAGAAAAGTTAAATTGCTAAAACACACTGATGGAATATTTTACCAAAATACCCCTCTGCAGTAAATTATTAAACTGCCTTTGGGACATATTTACTAGAATGTCATTGCAGCTTATTTACTAAAATGCCACTGCAGCTTATTTTGCCACTACAATTTATTTACCAAAATGTCACTGCTGCACTAATTGTAAAATGTCATTGTTGCACTATTTACTAAAATGTCATTGTTGTACTAGTTATAAAATTGTCACTTGGCTTTATTTACAACAATGTCACTAAGTTGGAAAAGTTAATAAATATCACGTTAAAATTATTTTTAACTTGGAAATTTAATTTTCTTAAAAATCAGAAAATACTATATTCAATTAAATTCTATTTTATTGGAATATTTGAGGAATATTATTTTAATTTCTTTTTGATGATTTAAATATTATTGCGAGGTGTTTGCACATCATATTTATTATTTTTGAACATCGTATATTTTTATATACGAATGTTATTTTCATTTTATATCCGAACAAGGATCCGATAATGTATTTTAGAGTTAGGAATACCCCAGGATGAATACGAGGAATAAATTGGACGGAATGAGTTAATGACATTGTGCCCTTAAAATTTTGTGTGCATTCATGTCAATTTTAATTAGGGACTCCAAGATGCTTATTATTATTTTGAGAGTGAGCGAGATACTTTTAAAACGACGATACTAATGTTAGGTCGTTATTATTATAGGCTTACGTGAGTGAGAAAGGGAGATCGTCGAGCACAAAACGCGTTACGTGAAAAACTTAGAAAACGTTATTAAGGCAAGTTATTATTCACCACTTATGTATAAGTTATTACTCCACTTATGCATGCCAGTTATTTCAGATATTAATACGTATGATTTAAATTTCAGTATACGTATTTGCATGAATGCACGAATTTAATTACTTGTGCAGTAATTGTTGTTACAAGTTAAACTCTTAAATAATTATGCATATCTATCATGTATAAGCATGCCACATTGTTGAAAACGTTTATCATTTCACATGATTCATTAAAAATCTTTTGAGATCGAACATTGAACAGAGTGGTAAAATCGGTAAATCTCCTAGGACCCCATGGGAGAAATCCTATGGTTATTGAAAAAAGTGGTAAGACCGGTATATCCCCCGGGACCCTACATGGTTAATTCATATAGTTGTGACGTATATGGGCACAAGTCGTTAAACTTGACTGTGTGTCGAGAATGACGAAATGACTGTGTTGAAATGACTGTGTATCGAAATAACTATGTGTTTAAATGACTTAGTGTCGGGCAGAAATGCCACCCAATTTATGTTCAATTGTTCAAAATATTTATTTTTGAATGGCATGATAAGACATTTACTCGTATATCATGCATGCGTTGATGGAATTCATATTAACTCGTGAATTTAAAAAGTAAAGTTTTAATGATTCAAAACTATACCGTTTTACATGTTTAACTGGAAGGATTATTTTTATTCAACATGGAATAATTTCTTGTTAAGCATCTTTCGCTCATTCTTGTTATATTTTATAAACCTTCCAGAACTAGTCGAGCGAGGCGAATCCTCGAAGGGTAAAGGCAATGTAGAATACTATTGAGCGTTCCCAGATTGTTCTAGCTTGAGTGTTGTAATTGATTATCGTACGACTCCTGTTCGTACTAAGAAACTCTGTTATTGTAAAACCTTAATTATTTAATTAAGTTTTATGCTTCTACTATGTAAATTTATTCGTGTGAAAGATCCTTGTAAGATATATCAGGACGAGTTGTCGAATAATGACAACTCAGTATGCTAAGATGATAACTGACAACCAGATTTCCACGAGAATTCAGAGGTGAAAATTTGGGGGCGTTACAAGAAACATAAGAACAAAATAAAGCAGTTATGAATCTTTAAATTATCTAGTTTTTAAATTGTCATCATGATATCATTACTTGACATATCAGCATATGTGACTTTAACACACAGGTAAACACCACCAATATCATATGTCTTTGCCCCCGGCCAAAGGCAATCATAATTTAATGATTATACTACACATGACAATAATATAATATCTCTATGTCCTTACCACTCAGGTTAAGGCACCCACAATCAATCTGAATTCGAAACTGAATGATCACATCAATAATTAAGATGCGACTTTCAACATCTGTAACAAAAGTAGTTAAATATCAACAAAATAAGAACCAATAAATTCAGAAATTATTGTTACTCAAATAGCAGTAACAATTGATCAACAATCAAATTGTCAACATATGTCCAAGTTGTCAACATATGTTCAAGGTCAAAATAATATTTGATCTCAAAAGTTTTAAAACTGAATAAAGTGTTTCCAGTCAAAAGAATTTATTCAAGAGGAAATGATAGCATAATGTAAAGGTCAAATAATATTCCTTTCAATGGAAGCAAAATGATGGTATTCCTTACCTTAACGTGAAATACGAAAAGTTATAACTTCTTACTAGTAGGATGACCTGAAAGTTCCTTATATTACCACTTGAATTCTCTTGTATAAATAATTTTAATAACACTCTAGAAGTACTCTCCAATATTTATAATATCAAAAAAAACACTCACAATATAGTATGAAGAGAATTGAGTAAGGTGTGTAAAATCCTTCTTCTCATGCCATCTATTTATACTAGAATTTTGCTAACACTTCTCCAAAAAATTTTCTCAAATAAATAATTTACTTGATAACTTCCAAACTACTTTTTCATGCATTAATTTTATGTTTCCAAATAATAATAAAATACCAAAACTTATTTTCATACTTTATAGTAAAACAATAAAACTTTATTTCTTATTTTTTTGAAAAATAACAATAAAACATCAATCTTAATGCTTTAAGAAAAATTAAAATTTTATTTCATATTTTATGCAAAATTCAAAACTTCTCCCAAAATTTCAATTCTTCTCTGGGAAACTTCATACATCAAGCATATCTTATACTCCAACCCACATGAATCTTATCATATAACTGTTTTATATAAATTTCATTTGTAACAATTTCCACCACTCAATCTTTATCAAAATTTTCACATTTACTCAGATAAATATTACTTCCAACTACATATCCGAAAATTAGTCTTTCATAACACAAACCCCACTAATATAACATTTTCCAAAGTTTTCTTCCAGTAATTCATCTAATAATGCATAAATATCTGTTTCAGTAAAACTAATAATTCTTCTACTGACTCCTTAAATCGTTTCTTATCTAACATCTATGTTATAATCAATGCCATACACTAAATATTATTTGTACTACAACTATTTTCTTAATACTATTGGTACTGATCATATTAATTATTTATCAAAAAAAAGTCTATCTATTACTCATATTACTGTTGCAATTATTTTCGGGATAATAGTATAGTAGAAAGTGACGGGTCAAAAATGACGGCTCAATAATTATCCAAAAATTATTCTCTTGTAGAGAGAGTCAACACGTTTTCTATTATGTGATTCAAAAATACTTTGTTGTGGAGTCCACCAATATTCTTTCAGCTATGCGACGCATCATTCAGGAACAAATATTCCTTAAAATCAATGTACTTAGGACGTTATAGTTTATTTTATTTCAACCAACATCATACTGTTTAAAATAAATAAATTTTATAAAATATTGAAAATATTAGATTCTTACAAATACGGTTAACAGAAAATGAAAGATATAGTACAACATATTTTGTTTAATAAATAAAACTATCTTACTACATATTTGTAACATAATAAAATTATTTAATTAAAAATATTAATTTTATTAAATACATTTATTGTATCTCCTTTCAAATATTTAAAATAGAAAGTAGTATTAACTTATATATTTCATGGGACCAATAATTTGTAATTTAAAAGGTAGAAACCACACAAGTTAGCCGGCTTTATACGTTTTGAGTTTGGAGGAAATCAACATTAAAATTGTTTGCGATTAAGTAAATAATAACTAAAGGGCGGCTTTTAAAAGAAAAAAAAATAAATAAATGAAGAAATATCAAAATTAAGTAAAAAGAAATGACTTTCTTTTGGAACATAGTTAATCAGAAAGAATCTTCTCGATTAGAATATCGAGTATTCGAGAGTGGGAAAAATTAAAAATTAAAAATTAAAAAATGAGCCTTTCTTTTTGTCTTATATGTAAGTTGAGAAAAGAAAATTAAGGAAATTATGATTCAGATTATAAAATATGGCTGTTATTTAATTCTAAAATTTAGTCAAAATTAATATCAAATGTAAATTGTATAACTAACTAACATTGTTTCCTTTTCCTTTATTTTTTTTATTTATAAATAGCAACTCTCAAAATTACCTAGTAATATGTGGAGATTATAAAATTAGTTATCTCTTAAGCTTGAATGAAATCAAATAAATTTCAATCTTTCGATTTAAGAATTTGATATATGTTATAGAAGTACATGAAATTTATAATATAAATGCAAAGAATGGGAAAGGAATTGCTTGATAATATACTGTTAAAGTGTTTTTTACGTATTTTTTTTATTGAAATGTAATGCTCTATTTATAGAGCAAAGGTTGGATGAAGCATTTAATGTTTGTTGTAACGTCATTTAATAAATAAATTCCGTAACTTAAACTTACGTGTTGATATTTTACACACAATTTAAGATTAGACTTTGACAATGTTGACAATCATCAATTTACAACAATTTTATAAATTCAAAATACAAGTGTTTTTTTTTTTTTTTATATATAAAAGAATAAATGAATGGAATATAAAGGAGACATCTACAAGTTAGTTGTTGACTTGTTGATAAAGTAGAGAAGCATGTTTATGTGGTCGTTTTGTAGAAATATTGAGAGATTATTAGATTTAAATGTGACAAAATATCATGTTTGATAAATTATAATAGATTAAATTTAAGTTCAAAAAATTGAGTTTTTAATTTAAATTCAATTTTAATAAAAAATTAAAATTGAATTTAAAATACAAGCTACAATTTGATGAGTTTTGCACCGCTGCTAGAATTTATCATGTAAATGTCTCCTTCGGCTTTTCTCTGGTACAAAATTTGTAATGCAAAAATCTGAACTGCATTTGGGCCATCCTATTAACTACACAAGTTTTTTTTTTTTTTTTTTTTATGAATGAAGGAGACATTTACAAGTTAGTTGTTGACTAGTTGATGGAGAAATACGTGGAAATGTACCCAAAAAAAAAAAGAAAAAAGAGAAGAGGAGAAATATGTGGAGAGAAGCGCGTTGTCAGTTAAGCCTTTTGCTTTTCTCTGGTCTAAAATTAGTAATGCTAAAATATGAACTGCATTTGGGCCCCACTTAGAACAGCTATTTCATTTGGGCCGCCCTATTAACTTCACAAATATGTGGTTCGTTTCATAAAAATTTAAGTAATTGGAGTAGTTAAAATTTAACGTTGTTGAAAGTAAGTTTGCAATTGAAGTTGAGTTTGAAAAGTTTATTTATTTTTTGGTTAATATTAACTTATACATATTAAAGTAAATTGTTGTTTGGTAGCAATTATAGCAATTACAACTAAAATAATATAATTGATTAAAAATAACATAAATTTATGTAAAATTATTTGTTGCATGTTGTTCACATTATTATCTAATCTTCCTAAAAATAAATTAATTAAATTTTATGTGATAAACGTTGTAATATTTCTTCTTTTCTTAAAACATATTTTTAAATTTTTTTACATTATCCACAATTATTATAATAACAATAAGTATTATTATTATGATTGTTAAATTATAAGTAGTCGACAATAATACCAACTATAATTATTACTAGTTTTAAAATAATAATTTATTTAATAATAGAATTTAACAAAAAAAAAAACTAATAATTGTGCTTAGATCAAGTGTTCAATTAATTGAAGCTTGAAGGTTTAGCACATGAGAGAAAGAGAACAAGAACATAGATGGAAAAATACTCTCTCCTTTCTATTTATATTGTAATATTTATTTTTTTAAATGTTCAACATTATTTATAATATACCTAATTTAAAAAATTTAATAATATTATTTTGTGCCCAATCGAATATTAGCACAGTACATTCATGTGCCAAACAAGATCAAAAATTCCGTTTAGATCTCCAACTCTCTCAACTCTCATTTTGCTCAATCTACCAAACATGCACATAGAAGGGCTCCGTTCTTGTTTTTTTTTTTGATGGAATCTCCCATAAATGCTCGCAGCTTTTGTCGATCAATCAGGCAAGTGATACTCAAGAAAGCAGTTTCTACCCTTAAAAAAATAAAAAAATAAAAAATTATAATTATAATTATAATTATATCAGACCAGTATTGTACAAATATATACTATTATTTATAGTTATCCAAATAAAATTTAAATTTGATTGTTTATATTATTATTAATTTTAATCTAATTTAAATTTACAATCAAAAAATATAGCATAATTAAAAAATAACACAGCGAAGCTGTTGCATTGTTTCTATAAATTTTAATTTTCCGTCTTCAATTGATTTTTATATCAGAAGATAAGTTGTACCAAGCTGTCAGTTATTTTCGAGGAATTAAACACGTACACCCCCCCGGCACTATTTCTGAAGCAGGCCCACTCACTAAAAGCCCAGTCTTTTTCTTTATTTCTATATTTGTTAATTTAAAATAAAAAAACGCTATATCATCTCGCATAATATATTAGTGCTCTTTTTATTTAAAAAAATAAATTCAGGTATTATTTTTATTATATTAAAAAAATATTTTTATTTATAATTATTTTTTTTTTAATTTTATATCACATCAAAAAAAAATTCTATTATTATAAAATACACTTGTAAAAATAATTTTACCAAAAAAATATTTTCTCTTAAAAATTAATTTTCTTAATTAAAAAAAAATTCAAAAATACCTATATTAAATTGAATCAGAAAATCTGAGATGTTTAATTTTTTTTCAAGCGTTTTAATATTAACTATTAAGTAATATAATATTTTAATTTAATAGTTTATTATAAATTAAATTTCATATATATATATATATATATATATATATATATATATATAACTAACATATTTAAAAATATTTTATATGTAAATTATATAATTCAATATATATTTATAAAAATTATTAATTTTTTAAAAAAAAAAAATTAAAATGAAGAGAATATTATTAGAGTATTGGAGTAAAGAAAAAAAGCGCAGTGTTCTAGAAAGGATGAGAAAAAACAAAAGAAATTTATTAAATAAAGAAGTTGTGTAAAATGGGGAGCAGCCGTCTAAAGTAAACAGAAGGCCGGCACACATAATAAACGTCACAGGCGCTTTGTCTTTTTCAAACTCCAATGTGCCACGTAACCCCCCGATGCGCACACACTCTATCTAATCAATTCCCGCTTGGGCGGCGCCTCGGTCAACCCCCTCGTTGACCGCACCGCCTCCCTGTTATATTCCCTGTTAAATCCTCTATAAAAAGAAGCCCACCCCTCAACTTCTCACTTCATTGCTTGCTACAGACATTCTCTATATTCATATATTTTCTGGTTCAAAGAAAAAGAATTATATATTTACAATTTATATTAATAAAGCAATAATTTAAATGACTATGAAGGAGAAGTCCAAGGTTATGAAGACCGTTAACGGCAAGAATGCCGGCGTTAAGGAGGTACATTACAGAGGAGTCAGAAAGCGGCCGTGGGGCCGTTACGCCGCAGAAATCCGAGATCCCAATAAGAAAAGCCGCGTCTGGTTAGGCACCTTCGACTCGGCTGAGGAGGCGGCGCTCGCTTATGACGCTGCCGCCATAGAGTTTCGAGGCCAGAAGGCCAAGACCAACTTCCCAGTGCCCTCGGATTACGTTAGTCCCGTAAGCAACGATAATATTAGTCCTAGCCATAGCAGTACCGTGGATTCTTCTTCTAGCAACGGAGACGCGGTATCCCACGCGCCGCGTGAACTTGATCTGACGCGCCGCCTTGGTGGTGGAGACGATGAAGGTGGGGTTATTGGGTATCATACGGTTTATCACCATCAGCCGCCCGTGGCGATTATGGGCAACCCCAACGCGAATCCGTATAAGTTGTATGAGGTTTTTATCGGGTCGGGTATGGCATGTGTGGGTCACCCGTACCTGTACCCTGTTGGAATGGTTCCTACTGGGGTGCAGAGTGATTCGGACTCATCCTCTGTAGTTGATGGTATCCACCAACAACATGGGAGAAGAACTTATGGTGGTACCAAGAAAGTGTTGGATCTTGATCTTAATCTTAGTTTAGGTCCTCCCATGGAAGATTTAGTGAGAGTGAGTAATGTGTAGATAGGTTTGAGCACTTGAATGTTTATCCTTCTGGCAACTGAGAAATAAATCTTTTGTAATTTCTCTGGGTTGTTTTTAATTTTAGTTCTTTTCTTATATATCTGTAAATGAAAATGGAGATTATCTTTTATTCTTTCCCTAATTGCTTTTTAGTTTACTGATTTTTTCAAGTGCTCTCTTAATTTGCTGCCTGCGTCGATCTTATTATAAAATATTTTAGAGCAGTTTAAAATTTATTTTATAATTAAAATAAATTATAAGTCTAAAAAAATATTTATTGAAATATTTTTTAAAATAAATTAATAATATAAATTATATTTAATTTATATTTTTTAAAATTAATAAAAATAATTAATTTTTTAAAATAAATTATAATCAATTTCAATAAGTTGAATCAAACAAACATGTTGTATGATTAATTTTTCAATTTTTTTGAGTGTAAATTTTATTAATTTCTCATTTTTTAAAATTAAATTTGATTAATATCCGGTAATTTTATATTGATTAGATTGGATGAGTGAAGTTTCTGTCGATTATGGCTGATGAGTGTCCATTACATTCGATCAATTTTGTTTATAACCAATTAATCTTTATTTATAATATTTTAATGTTTGACAAGAGTCGATTAGTCTTTATTTTAAGACAATATAAATCATTCTATTGCTGTTTAAATTTGTCAATAATCTTTTGTACATTATAATACTACTGATTTAAAAAAAATTAAAATAAGAGAATACTTTTTATATATTTTTTCAAATTGTCCTCCTTCAAGCCTAACTTAGTTGTCTTTTTAGTTTAAGTTAATTGTTTTTAAAATTAAAGTTTATATTATTTTTAAAATTAAATTTTACATTATTTTCTTAAAATTATAAATTAAATATAACAATATGTGTGCCGGTTATCTCTATGGTCTATATTCCTTACCTTCTTGTAGAGAAATAAGGAAACTTCTACTTGGGTCAAAATCATTTACGAATGGACTAATTTGAGAATTTGGAGTGTGGAATTCAAACTCTTTCGCTTTTGTTGGACAGAAAATAGTCAAACATTTTTCTTATAGTTTTTATAATTTATGTGGAATAATGTACATTCTTTTGCTGAAAGGGTAACTGAATTAGTACATTGTAAGCACCTGTCCTCTTGCACATAATTCTTCTATACGTGTATAATTTTTCTGTATCTATAAATTGTAAATTATTTAGATGTATGATTTTTATTTTTATTTTTATTTTTATTTTTTTTTGTTTCTTGCAAGAAATTTATAAATTTTTTTTGTGAATATTTTAAGAATATATAAATAAAGTTCATGTTTTAGGTTAATAAATCTAAAGCATGCATCCGAGACAGTATATTCCATCTTTAAATTAATCAAATCGGTTTCAAAATAGAAGTCAACGTGGAATCAAATTTCATCTATAATATCATGGTCGCTAAATTTAAAAGTCAACTCTGAAGGCCGTCTCAAAAATTTAGAGATGGAACTTTTTGTCTCAATCCAGCTAGAACCATGAAACACAATTACAGATCAACTTAACCGATGTCAAAAATTAGCTGGCTATTTTAGTGCTAAAAAGTTGATACGAATCAATTATGTCTCGAATTTGAATCAAAATAAAGTACAAAACCATAAATATTTTTGTATTAAAATATGTCTTAATTGTCGTTTCAAGAACCGTTTGACGTTTGTTTCTAAATCGGTTTCTAATTAATAGCCAAACCTTTATTTAGAGACAATTTTATTTTGTCTCAAAATCTATTTCATACTAGAGGTAAATTATTTTTTTTTTAATTGTTGTTTCACAATTTGATACTCAAAAATAATATTATCACAAATATTTTATTAAATGTACAATATTGATATTCCAAATTAAACACTTAAATACATAATAAGTTATTTACTATTACAAACAATAGGTGTTGTAGAAGATTAAAAGGGCAAACCAGATATGCCAACTTAGAACATAGATGCTAAAATGCAAAACTGCTACCCAAAACTATATTAATGTTAGCCCTACCACATGCACAAGACAATAATCCAAACTATAGTAGATCAACCATGGGCAAAAGAAGACCATCAAAAGTCAAACGTCATCGTCGTCGTCATCCTCTTCAGTTCCATGATCATTATCCTCATCGATTGCATGATTATCATACTGTCCACTAGCATAATAATTATCACAAGTAACATCCTATAATAGAAAAAAAATATCAATACACTTTAAATTCATAAAAAATATTTGTATTTCGATTTAATTTGTCTTTCACCTATGAAACAGTCAATGAATGATTATAAGTATACCCAAAAAAAAAAAAAAACGGAAAAAAACTATACATGAACCTAATAATATATAATAAAGCAATACTGTTACTTTATTAAAAATATAATGAACTTTTTAAATTTGTTTTCACTTTTATCCTTAAATTACAAAAATAATCTTAATATGTTATAATTTATGACAAAACTAATCTAAAAATATCAAAACATCTAACCATTGTTAAATGTGCTGAGGCGATGTCCGACATTCTTTAATTAATTTCATTATATGCTTGTTATTTATTTAGCAACATAGGTATTTAATTATTTAAATAAGATAATTTTATTATATTGTGCATTACATTTATATATCATATAATATAATATTTTTTTATATTAGTATAATATATTTTAAAATTATATCAATTTTATATATTACATTAATCTAATTATGTTATATACTCTATTATATTGTATAACAAATTTATTCTATTACAATAATATATGTTAACATTATGTTTATTTTACTCTATTGTAATTATATTAACTATAATTTAATTTTACTAACTATATAAATATCTTTTTATTATAATTATAATTATAATAATATTATATTATAATTATCCTTAATCACCCCATACTAAGACACAATCTCATCATAACTTAATTATAATTAGATTTTTGATATTTCTGAAAGTTTATCATGAATTGGACTAAATTAAAATTATTTTTTAAAAATAAAATACCAGTAATTGAAAAGTAAAAGTAGAAAAAAATCCAAAAATCCGTTAATACGCTTTTAAAAGTCTATCTTGTACCCCCTATCTCTGTCATAAAAATAAATAATGCATTGTGGATGACGATAACGGAGTAGTTTTGTGGACCCTGCTGTAGCGGCCTTACGAGTAAAAAATCCCGTATGCATTGGGTAGATGTCGTTCATCTGCGAGGGACGCGATTGAGATCGCCGTCCAGAACGTTTAAATTAGTCACCCTGTGGGGTAGGAAATTATATTCCTCTTTTCAAAAGAAGCGCGTTAGAGCCGGTGGTAAACGACATACGTGGGACCCATATTGGACTTAACAAGATGTGCCGTCTCTGCCGCTATTGGTGGGACCGATTTTTCTCAATCCCTCGTCGGCGGATTCTGTGGAGAAGACTCTATTATGCTTCCTGTGGACCACCAGCTACTTGTACGACATGACTGCAGCATGATGCTATCACGTTTGACATGCGCGCAGTGGTGGTACAATGTTACAGTTATCAGTCAATTATTTCTAACTACTCCCTCTCTTTTAAAAATTAAAATTAAAATATTTAAAAAATAAGTTTAATTCTAAAAAAATTGTTTAAATTATTTTTTTAATATTATATTTTTTAAATAATATAATAATAGTTAAAGTAATAAATTATAATATTAGAATGGTGTTTAAAGTGATGAATCATATTTAATAAAATAAAAATAATTTAAATAATTTTCGTTCTTAATTTTTTTTTAAAAATAAAGCATTGCATTTAATTTCAGACAACTAAAAAAATAACTCTTGTATTTGTTTTTGAGACGGATGGAGTAATATTTGTCCAATTTACATTAACGTAATACTTGGGTAAAAATGAAATAATATTAAAAAAATAAATAAATGCATAAATAATTTATAGAAATTTAATAGTAATCATAAAATGTCTACATAATGAAACTCCATTTCAATAAATAAGGAGAATCAGAATTTTGAAAAAATGAATTTGAGACATTTCAAATTAAAAAATAAAGTAAAATAAAATCATAAAATAATAATTGAATAATGAATTTTATAAATTTCTGATAAATATTATTTTATTAAAAATACTATTTATTGAAACCAATAAATATTATGCACGCGTGGCCGTGTATTACGGGTGGAGGGCACCTCGCCCACATCATCTCACGTGCGT
This sequence comes from Pittosporum tobira, assembly GCA_032359685.1. Classification (NCBI taxonomy): domain Eukaryota; kingdom Viridiplantae; phylum Streptophyta; class Magnoliopsida; order Apiales; family Pittosporaceae; genus Pittosporum; species Pittosporum tobira. The sequence goes on from JAUMHB010053280.1 coordinate 13,684, forward strand.
TAGGGTCCAGAGGTTTTTCAGCAAAACGATGACGTGTCCCTATGGCCCACGCACAAATAATTCAAACGCCGCCAAGGTCGGCGTAAGATTGGTTCAGCTGTGTTAATTTGACAATATTATGTTTTTGAAATAAATATAATAACGGATATTCTCTCCGTTTTAAAATTATCGTAATATTTTAATTTTTATAAAATTTATTTGATTATTAATAAAAATTATTATTAATAATATTATAATTTAAATAGTGAAATACTATGTAACACTTCTAAATTTGAATATTCACATTTCAATTTGAATTATTAATTTATTGATAATATCATAACTTATAAACAAACAAAATTTTATTATAAAATATACAAACTTATAATAAAGTACTTCATATCATGTTAGAAATATTATACATGATACTCTCCACAAATTATTCTTCTTCTAGCATATAGTACGCAACAGAAACATCTAAGCAACTATATTATTTAGACTACTAGTTCATTCCCTCTAATAACTCTGCTATTAGTTATCTGCACATGAAAGAAACATGAGACAAATTAGTGAACTCAGATAGTTCAGTAAAAAATATCATGATTAATGATAACTGAAATAAATAAAATTATCTTTAATCTTATAAGTCAGTAAATTAAGTGTGAATGAGAATAAAGATATATGAAATATTGTCAAAGGTAAACTACATGAGGAAGGCAAGTACAAAGTAAACCAGTTATGAATGTCTAAATTTTTCAATCTTTAAAATCGTCATCAGGATATCATTACTGGACATGCTAGCATATGTAGTTTTACCATACAGATAAACACCACTAATATCACACGTCTTTATCCATAGTCAAAGACAATTATAATTTATCAATTTTGCCACACATGCCAATAATATAATATATGTACGACATTGCCAGACACGTACCCACAATCAATCTAAATTCGAAACCTGATAATCATTGAAATAATTAAAATGAGACTTTCAAAGTCTGTAACGAAAGTAGTCAAATATCAATAAGATAATAATCAATGAATTTATAATTATTGTTACTCAAGGAATAGTAACAATTGATAAACAATCAAATTGTCAACATATATTCAAGGTCAAATATAATATTCGATTTTAAGAGTTTCAAAATTGAATAAAGTGTTTCCAGTTAAAAAAATATATTCAAGAGGAAATGATAGCATAACGTAAAAGTCAAATAATATTCCTTAATCTTTACCTTAACGTGAAATTCGAAAAATTATGATTTCTTACTAGTAAGATGACATATAAATTATTTAAATATTATAATATAATCAGTGATAAAAATATATTTAAGTATATATTTTGATCATGATTTTACAAGTTCGTCAAACACAAATTTATAATATAAAATAATTTTATATGATTTAAGAATCATCTTAAAATAGCTTTATTTAAAAGTTTATAAAAACTTGAAAAAGATTTGCAGAAGCGTAAAAGTGAAAGTTTTACAAAATTTTTGCAAATAAGACTTCTTGTATAGAATATGATTTTATAAATGTAATTTGCAAGTTTTGTATGTAGTGTATAATATAGGTTTAAAATTATTTTGTCAAAGATAAAAAATAAAGACAAATATTACCTGAAAGTTCATTGTATTACCACTTGAATTCTCTTGCAAAAATAATTTTAACAACATTCTAGAAGTACCCTAAAAAATACTCATAATATAATATGAAGAAAATAGAGTAAGGTATATAAAATCATTCTTCTCATGCTATCTATTTACACTAGAATTTTGCTAACACTTCTCCAATTTTTTTTTTCAAATAAATAATTTACTTGACAACTTTTAAACTACTTTTTCATGCATTAATTTAATGTTTCCAAATAATAATAAAACATCAAAAATTATTTTGATACCTTATAATAAAACAAAAAAATTTTATTTTATGCATTAATTTTATGTCTTTAAATAATAATAAAATACCAAAATTTATTTTCATACATTATAATAAAACAACAAAATTTTATTTCATGCATTAATTTTATATCTCTAAATAATAATAAAACACCAAAACTTAGTTTCATACTTTATGCAAAATAATAATAAAATGTCAAGACTCATTTTCATTCTTTATGAAAAATAATAATAAAATACCAAAATTTTTGTAAGAATCCAATATTTTAACATTATTTATCTTTATGAATATGATATTTTGGGGTGCTAAATAAATTATTGGTTTCTGACAAAAAGAATGTCAACGTTAAAGTTAGGCAATATTTATTCCCGTGTGGAGCGCCGCAAAGTATTTGTGGACCCCACAACTAAAAACGTGTGGACCCCACTAATATTCGTCGGACGACTTTTGATGCCCTAAAACTTAAATTATTCGTCTGTCACTTTC
>JAUMHB010053291.1:0-10366 GCA_032359685.1 Pittosporum tobira
TCTAATCATTCACATCTAGATTCAGTGTATGCAAAGACGAAGTCAAGAAGGAGATCTAGAGAGATTTGACTCGGATCCCGAAAGAACGCTGCATAGACGAAAAAGGGGACAAAGTTAAGCTCAAGAGAACTCAACAATCAATTCTTTGGTTAACCATAACAACATAAAGACGCCGCAATGGAGGATAATCATGAGAACATTGTAAGGAAAACTATGGGAGATTTCTCTGCACCATCCTTACAAGACTGCACATCAAGCATTTTGGTCGGCGATTCAGGCAACCAATTTTGAACTCAAGTCAGGCTTGATACATATGCTCCAAAACTCAACAATTTTCCATGGACTACCCAACGAGGACCCGAACCTCCACCTTAATAATTTCCTAGAGATATGCGACACATTCTAGTTTAAGGACATGTCTACTGATACTATCCGTTTAAGCCTATTCCCATTCTCTGTCAGAGATAAAGCAAAGGGTTGGTTAACTTCTTTACCTGCAAGGTCAATTCGAACATGGGACGAGATGGCACAAACCTTTCTAATGAGATATTTTCCACCATCCAAATCAGTAAAGATGCATAATGATATAAATACATTCACATAAATTGATGGCGAGTCAGTGTATGAAGCATGGGAAAGATTCAAAGAATTACTAAGGATATGCCCACACTATGGCCTACCACTTTGGATACAAGTGCAGATTTTCTAAAATGGAATCGATTCAAGTTTTAGGAGCATAATTGAACTACAGTAGGAGGAAGCATCAACAACAAATCACCCGAGAAATCTTTCCAGTTAATGAAAGAAATGGCATCGAACAATATTTACTGGCCATCTGAAAGATATCAACCAAAGAAGATAAATGGAGTTCGTGAAGTAGGGGATATGGTCTCGATAAAATCTCAATTAGCACAGCTTACACAGATGCTTAGTTCTCAAATGGGTAATGCATTGAAAGTCCAAAGCATCACATGCGATTTCTGCCAAGGAAACCATGACAGTTTAGACTGTCAAGCCGGAAATACCTTTGCCCCTTCTAATGCAAATTCCAACTACGTATCTAACTATGGGCAGACTCAGAATTTTTCAAATAACAATAATCTATATTCAAATACTTATAATCCAGGATGGCGAAACCACCTAATCTACAATGGGGAAATCAAAACCAGTAAGTCCAAAAGGCACCACAGTTAAAGATGTCACCTGCAACTCTAGACGACATAATGAGGCAACTAGACCAGAGGATGCAAACAATGGTGACATAGTTAACCTAAATAGTGCATACGACAGTGCAGGAGGCAATGCAAGAGAATATGAAGAGCACCAATGCAAGACTCAACCATCAGGAAGCTGCTCTTCGAAATATGGAAAAACAAATTGGCCAGCTTGCACAATAATTGTCTGAACAACCACATGGATCTCTTCCAAGCAACACCGAGAAGAACCTTATGGAAAGTGCAAGGGTTATTGAATTAAGAAGCGGTAAAACCCTAGAAGCACCGATAGCTAAGAATTAAGAATAAGGGACAAATGAAAACCACAGGAAAGTTTCTAAAGATAAAAATAACACTGAAAAGGAGGAAATTCCAAAGACTGCAGTAGCATCCTCTAAAAATTGAGAACACGTGGAGCCCACTCCAAACCCATACACTCCACCCATTCCATATCCCGAGAGGCTGGCAAAAAAGAATAAGGCAAACACGCCACAATTTTTGAGATTTGTAGAAATGCTCAAGAAATTACACATTAATCTCCTATTCATTGATATAGTAACTCAAATGCTAAACTATGCAAAATTTCTAAAGGATATTTTGGCCAACAAACGAATACTAGAGGATGGCGAGATGGTGCAATTGAATGAGGAATGTTCAGCCCTTCTCTAAAATAAATTGCCTCATAAACTCAAAGATCCTGGAAGTTTCACCATTCCATATCAGATTGGGGTTATTCACTTTGATAAAACATTATGCGATCTTGGAGCAGGCATCAATTTAATGCCCTATTCAGTGTTTGAAAAACTAGGAGTCGACCAAGTCAAAAATGCAATGGTATCCCTCCAACTAGTAGATAGATCTATCAAGTGGCCTAGGGGTATCGTAGAAAATGTTTTAATCAAGGTGGACAAATTTTTGTTCCCCGCCGACTTCATTGTATTGGAGATGGAAGAAGATATTGAAGTACCCATCATTTTGGGGAGACCTTTCCTAGCCACAGGAGGAGCTCTCATTGACGTACAGCAGGGCAAACTGGAACTTAGATTGGGGGAAGAGTGAGTCACCTTCGATGTCTTGAAAGCCATGAAGCATTCAAGTCAAGTCAATGAATCCTAGCGAATTGACGAGGTCAAGACGAACATGGAAGGTATATCCCAGCTTACACCCAGTGATGATTGCCAATTCTGACACAACCAATTGAAGAGTAAATAAGATGCAATGAAATAGATGAAATAATTCAATTCTTGAAAGCAAATAAACCTTGGTCAAAATCCTTCGAGCCACCTTATGGAGAATTAACAAAGGAAGGACCCACACCGAAACCGTTAGTCGAATAACCACCTTAGTTATAACCTTTGTCAAAATAACCAAAACACCCTTAGTTGTAACTTTTATCAAAATAACCAAAATGCCCTTGGTCATAACTTTTATCAAAATAGCCAAAATGCCCTTGGTCACAATATTTTTATTTTAAATCAATTGTCTGGAATATAGCGATGCAGAAAATATATTCATTAAATAAAATAAAAATTTATTCCAATAAATGTTCATTCATAAAATCAGGTTCTCACAATCATTATTTAGATTGAATGGCTTGAAGAAGCTCGCATGGAATGTAGGATGGATTTTCAATCGATCTGGCAGCCTCAGTTTATAAGCAGCAGCACTAATCTTCTGGATAACCTCAAATGGACCATCATACTTAGATATAAGGCAACGGTGCATAATCTTTGCACTGACCTTCTTCCACATTTGGGGAGTAAGTTTCAACAAAACTTCATCTCCCACAAAAAATTCTAGAGGCTTCCATTTTTTCATCATACTTTTTCATCCATTTTTGGGCCTTAGCCAAGTTGTCATGTGCTTCCTCCAACAATTCTTGTTTGTCTCAAGCAAAACGATAGACATTTGGGCATCTTCCCCTATACTTCTGCATGGACAACTCCTGTGGTGTCAAAGGTTAACGGCCCATAACCAACTCAAAGGGACTGAAACTGATTGTAAAAGAACGATGAAGGTTGTAAGAAAACTGAGCAAAATCCAAAAATTTCACCTAATTCTTCTGGCTCGTAGTGACATAATGCCTCAAATAGTTTACAAGTAGCTGATTCACCCATTATGTCTGCCTATCAGTTTAGGGATGATTTGCAATCGAAAATTTCAATTCTGACCCCATAATGTTAAACAGCTCGATCCAGAACCTTTTAGTGAATCATACATCTCTATCGCTGACTATGTCTGTAGGTAACCCAGAGTACTTCACCACGTTCTTATAAAAGAACTTCGCAGCTACTTCCGCGGGACAAGTATTAAGTGTATCCATAAACACCACATACTTAGAAAAACGATCCACCACCACAAAGATGGACTTAAATTAGTCAAATTTTGGAAACCCCAAAATAAATTCCATGGAAACAGAAACCTATGGCTTTTCCAGAATAGGCAGCGGTTGCAGCAACCTGGCCTCTTTCTTCCTTTTTAGCTTATCTAGTTGACACACTAAGCAAGTCTATATGTAGGCCTCAATGTCATCCTCTATCTTAGGCTAGTAATACGTTTTAGCCAACAAAGCTAGCATCCTTTCTCTACTTGGGTGTCCAACCCATTGAGGGTCATGGGATTCCCTCAATATTTCACGTATCAGTTTTCCCATCTTAGGGATATACAGCCGGTCACCCCTATAATAGAGTAAACCATCATCAATCTAATACATTCAAACCACCCTGTTATTAACAAGTTGTAACAATTTCTGATCCACATCGTTCACTAACTCCTCCTTAATTCAATCGAAGAAATCAGTCTCAACTAGGGTCAAAACAGTAATGTACTCATGCACCTTTTTTTGACTTAAGGCATTCGCTACAGCACTTTGTTTTCCTGGTTTATGCACCCAAACAAAGTCAAATTGAGCCAAATACTATTGCTATCGAGCCTGCTTCATAGACAGCTTCTTTTGAGTCTTGAAGTAAGTGTTGGCCACATTATCGGTCAACACAGTGAACTTCGTACCCAACAAGTAGTGTTTCCAAACCTCCAGGCAATGAATGATCGCCACCATCTCCTTTTCATGAGTGGTGTCCTCTGTTCAGCATCCTTTAGTTTACGACTTTCAAAAGAAACTAGGTGTCCATTATGCACAAGGACTCCACCAACGGCACGGTCAGATGCATCAGTATAGACTTTAAACGGAACATCAAAGTCTGGCAATTAAAGAACCGGTTCAAACGATACATAAACCTTCAATTGTTCAAAAGCATTATGGCATTCGGGAGACCACTCCCACTTCACATCTTTTCTCAATAAATCCCTCAAAGGATTCACTCGTTATGAGTAACCCTTTATAAATTTTATGTAGTAATTTGCCAACCCAAGAAACGACCTCAACTTAGCAACCTTTGTTGGGGTTGGCCAATCCACAATAGCTTGTATCTTCTTGGAGTCCATCATCACTTGGCCATTACTAACCCAGTGTCCGAGGAACATAATCTCTTGTTTACAAAACTCACACTTCTCCTTATTTACATAGAGTGAGTATTCCCTCAGTTTAGCAAACACAAGTCTAAAGTGGTCAATGTAACTCTCCAAAGAATCACTGTACACCACAATGTCATCCAGATATACCACCATGAACTGATCCAAAAACTCAGAACATATCTTCATCAAGTTACAAAATGTAGCAGGGGCGTTCGTGAGACCAAATAGCATAACCAGGAATTCAAATGTACTATACTTGGTCACAAAAGTTGTGTTGGACTTCTCTCCTTCAGCAATCCTCAGTTGCCAGTAAACCGAACGCAAATCTAACTTCGTATAGAAGACAGCTTCGGACAACCGATCGAACAAGTCAGTAATGTGCGGAATAGGATACTTGTTCTTCACCGTCACCTTGTTCAAAGCTCGGTGATCTACATACATCTGTAGAGAACCATCAGCCTTCTTTTGGAACAAAACTGGTGCACCGTAAGGAGACTTTGATGGTTGAATCAGGCCAGGTTCCAGTAACTCATTCAATTGCTTCCTCAATTCAGCCAACTCCATTGGGCCCATCTTGTAAGGTGCCTAAGCAGGAGGTCTCGCACCCAGTACTAACTCGATCATGTGGTCTACGGCTCGCTGTGGAGGAAGAGACTTAGGCAACTCAGGGGGCATCACATCATTATATTCATCAATACTTCAGCAACACGATCATCATCTTCAACAAGTTGATTATGATTCACTTCCACCAACGTCACTAAATAAGTAAGATCACCCCATCGTAAACCATTTTCCACGTGGTTAGCAGAACACAAGCTAACTTTTAATTTTGCCTTATCTTTCCCGTCATCTGGATATATTCCCTTCACAAATGTTGGACATGTCTCATCAACAATAAACGGTCCACCAAGATGAGGCATCAAAACCCCTTTCACAGCAACTAGGAAGTCATTACCAAAGATCACATCCCAAGGGAATTACCATCAAGCTTAACTTCCCCTGCCAAGGACCAACCACAAAGTCCACTGACGCCAACCCTTCAATAGGCATAACATCTGAATTCACCTCCTTAATCTTAATGTCATGCTGGACCAGTTTCAAGTCCAGATATTTAGTAATTCGTGCAGCAACAAAACTGTTGGTAGCACCAGTATCCATCATAGCATTCGCACACATCCCATTTACCTTCACCGTGTATACATCAACCCACTAGATATAGTCTTAGGTAACAAAATATCATTCAACAATTGGAGGGGATTCACCTTCGATGTCTCAACTTCATTGCTTTTCTGTGATTCCTCGCTCACGAGAGCATTCAGTTTACTCTTATTCGGATAATCATGCATCAGATGAGGGCCATCACAAATGTAGCACCCTTTTCTCATAAAATCTCCCTTCGACCAGTTATTATTCCTGTCTCGGTCTGAATATTTTGAATCAGTACCCATCTTGTGCCATTTGCCCTTCTTCTTTTTGCCATCCTTAGAATAACCATCCTTCTTCTCCTTTGAAGACTAACCAGAATCTTTCAAAGACGAAGAAGATGATTGGTAGTCAACCAAGCCCTCAGCTGCAGCAATCGCAGTCCGAAAATTCTTCATATTTTGGCGGCGCAACTCTACTTGTGCCCACCTTTGCAAACCCGACATGAAATTGAACAGTTTATCTTCCTCTAACATATTCCTAATATCCAGCATCAAGGAATTGAATTCTTTCACATAATCACAAACACTACCCTTATGTTTCAAAATTTTCAAGGTGTCCCTAGCCACCCACGCAGCATTGTTTAGCAAAAACTGGTCTTTCAACTCCTTCTTCATCACAACCTAAGTCTAGATCTGAAGTCTACCAGACTTGGTGTCATCATCAAGCTGTGTTCTCCACTAGAGTTTGGCATCACCAGTGAGATACATAACCATCTGATCTACTTTTTTGCCATCAGGGACATGAGCATTACGAAAATACTGCTCCATATCAAACAAAAATTTTCCAAATCTTTAGCGTTTTGAACACTACTAAAAGATTTGGGTTCAGGGACATGAGTCTTTGAAAACAAGACATCTCCACCGCCACTACTAGAAGGTTGGCACAAAATTACTGCCCTATTTAACAAGACAATTATGTCATCTAACCATGAGAGATTCTCCCGGATTGCATCTGCACCTTTGGTCAACACATCTAGATTTATCGTAGTCTAATCTATCTTGGCATCTGCAATCAAGTTATGTTCATGAACATACAACTTTAGGTTCTCCAATTTAGCATTCAATTCCCTGAATTGGTTAGACAATGTCTCCTCTTCACCGACTACTCTGGTCCCCAAGTATTCATCCAAATGTTGAACATGTTCGAAGATCTTGTTCTTCCATTTAACCGTCACCATTTCTCCAAAATTAGGCTCTGATACCAATATGTCACAGTCTTCATTCAGGCTATAATTTTTTTCTACCTAAATAGACTTGTGATGGCCTAAGTTTACACCAAACTTAGTTAGCCAATAACCTACACACGCAACACAATGTTTACACATGCACACACACAATGTTTAACGTAAGTAAACAAGCACACCGAGGTTTACATGCAGTGCCCAATCTTTATAGATTCCACTCAAATAAAGGATTACAAAGCTTGCATAACTCACACATAGGTCTCTGCCATTTTCGTGTATACAATGATCATTATATAAAGTTCAGGGGTAGTTTCTAAACTGCCCCACTAATCAACAACATGGGCTAAACTGCCCCCTAATCAGCAAAATAGGCTAAACTTCCCAACCGCCCCCAACTGCTTGCTTCTATTTAGACCAGCAATAGCCAATCGGTTATTTTTCTTCCATAACTATCACTTGTACTCTACTATCCAGCTATGCATGGGTTAAACATTTGACCCAAAATGTTTAGCTAAGTCCTAACAATTGCCTAAGGTGTTGGGCATAATTTTCGTCAAGCCGCCAAGTGAGCAGCCACAAGCTACCTTGGGAGATAGTTTTGCACCACCTCAACACCATCTGAATAATTGGCCCACATTGTCCACAAGTCTACCCCACAATACTTGTCGTTGTCCCTAAGCCCTGTGCCAAAGACCTTGCTCGGCCTTGAGGACAGACCCCTCCCTATAGTAGTGCTTAACAAAAAATCCAAAGTGCTAGAACTAGACATCACCAATGTCTGAGGAGTCATACTCATATTTTTGGCACCAGTTGACCTCCCATCCCCTATAGTAGTGCTTAGCAAAAATCTCAAAGTGATAGCAATAGACATCGAGTATGCTTGAGGAGTCATACTCAGCCTTTGCCCCACATTGGCAAGCCCTGCTGCCCACCAACTTGCCAATTCCTTACCCAAATGGCAAGGTCAAGTAGATGTCCATAATAGTATGGGCATAGCCTTAGCAACTCTTTAAATCTTTCACATGCCTTGTATAATTCACAGTCAAATTGCATGAAAATAGTGATATCATTATGCATCTTTGCAAACTTAGGTGGTAGAAAGTATTGCATCAGGAATTTTTGTGTCATCTCATCCCAAGTTTGGATCGATCCTATAGGTAAGAAAGTAAACCAACTCTTCACTTTGTCTCGGAGAGAAAATGGAAACTATCTCAATCGAATAGCATATAAAGATACTCTATTAATTTGAAAGGTGTCACAGATTTCAAGAAAATTGCTTAAAAAGAGGTTTAGATCCTCATTGGGCAATCTATGGAACATAGTCGCACTTTGAAACATCTAAATTAGTGTTATCTCAAGTTCAAAATTTCTCGCTTGAATCGTTGGGCGAACAATGCTTGATGTGCAGTCCTATAGTGATGGGGCAAAGAAATCTCCCATCGTCTTCCATGGTGCCATGATGTTATTCTCCTAGTTAGGCATCATGAATAACCTAAACCTAAAATTAAAAAAAAAAATGTAAAGTAGTACAAACAACGACTAGATTAAGATAAAAACTAAAAATTAAAATAATTGAAACAATCAGTCCCTAGCAACGGCACCAAAAACATGATAGGAGATTCGGTGCAAGTGTACATCAATCAAATTATAGTATAAAAGATTATCGTTCCCACGGAGACTGATATCAACTATGTTCCACTATTGTATTTTCTATTTTATCTAGCAAATAATAAAGTTTTGATTTTTAATAAGCTAAACTAATAATTAACTATTCTAACAATGAGATCTAAACTAAATAAGAGATTAAACAATATAGAGAAAATATGTTAAGATTTTGACTTCATCTATCCAATCATAATTTATGGTTTACTAACTTTATCATGCAACTTATATTAATTCAATATGTTTATGACAATGGAATTTCCTTATATTAGATTATAGCCTATTCCTAGTGAAAGTATTCGTACTCCAATTATTAACCCAATATATCCCTATGTGAATTTAAATAATTAAGAAAGCATTAAGTTCTATAGAATTTCCGGATTCATCAACCAATGTTAAGCCAATTACTACCGAAATCGCACAAATCACCTTGAACTATTCCTATCAAAATTTAATTTATGGCTCTGATTCAATTGAGCTGCTGATACATCGTCACCCGTCAAGTCCTTAAATTTATTGACCTAGATCATCTAAATAGTGATAAAGTATTTAGAAGCATTAAGAATATGAATCATAACTCAATAAGCATGAAAAACCAATATACACATGATAAAGTCTAAGTAAACCTTCAATTAATCATGAATACGATCCATCTAGTCTTAGCATAAAGAAATTAGAAAATTATTACACTACAAAATACAAAAGAAAATATAAAAAAATTCATAAAAAGTCGGCAGGATGTTTTCGTTGATAAACCTTCAGCCTCCACCTCCTTGAGCTCCTGATCTTCTCTCTATAATAATAATAATTTCCAGCAGCTATGAGAGGTTTTTTATAGCTACAAATCAAGTGACTTCTCACAATTTGATTCCAATTAGGTTTGTCCTCTTAGTTCATGTCAAAAAGCTTCTAAAAAAGCCCAAAACTGCCTAGGTCAAAGCATTCTGGAAAAGTCAACAGAAATCACGAAAAATTACACAGGCTAGCTTACTGACCATCTTGTGCCCGTAAGGCCACTTACGGGTTCACTTACAGCCATAAGGCAGCCCATAAACTTCTTTGTATTTTTGTTTTGCTTCCTTCTTTGATTTATGGCAATCTTTGTCCTTCTGGGATTGGTCCTAAACTCGATTTTCGTCCAAATAAGCTCCTTTTAGGCCCTACTCACTACAAAACAAGCCCAAAACATAGAAAACAAGTCAAATCCTGCAAATATATCTTTGTTAGCCCAAATCAAGGATAATAAAATCAAATCCATGCAATTTAAGTGATAAATCAAAGGCAAAATCAATGAAATAATGTATCAAATATGCATTTATCAAAGCAGTGTACAAGACAAAAGTTATATACATTAGAATGTTACTAACTCAGTAAAATAGAAAGGGAAAGTTGGGTGCATTAAGTCATGTAAGATATTATGATGTTCTAGGGTACATAAGTGGCTAATTTGAGATTAGTAATGGCTAGAGGAACGTATAACAAGGTTAGGAAAAGCTTGGAGGTTGATTTGGACATAAATGGAGAAAATGAAGACAAAAATGACATAAGTAGCTAATTTGAGATTAGTAATGGCTAGAGGAACGTATAACAAGGTTAGGAAAAGCTTGGAGGTTGATTTGGACATAAA
>JAUMHB010053302.1:0-10957 GCA_032359685.1 Pittosporum tobira
AAATACGTCTAGCGTATTTCAAAAAATAGTAAACATTGATGACGATGACCGAAAACGAAAGATTTTTGTTCGAGAGAGAAGTTTAGGGTATATGTTAGGTGTTAGATCTGGTAATCGTGAATATATGGGTAAATTTTATGTTCGATAAATTATATAAATAAATTTATTTTAGATTGGTCAATATATATTGGTGGACATTATATAAAAAGTTGATCATATATATTTGTTGAAAAGACAAATGGTAATTTAATTATCATTATTTGAATTAATATATTTAATTAAGGCTATTGGTGTTCTTTCTCTTAAATTTTAGTAATATATTTGTGTTATTAATTAAGATGTTGAAATTATTGCTATTGTACTAATCATGGTATTTCAAAAGGTAACTTTCTTATTTTTTTAATATATTAAATTTTCATTGAGCATAAATATTTTCTTCGTTAAAAATTATACATATATATACATATATATATATATATATATATATATACATATATTGTGCTTCTTGAAAAATAGTGTATAATTATTTTAAACTTCGAAAAGATTGATGTTTATATGTCAGTACCTATTTATTCCTTTATTTTAAGAACTAAATTTGAAAATACGTAAGAATTAATATATTTATGCTTTTATATGTAATAATTTTTTTTTATTAATGCATATATTAAATGTTAAATCCATGAATGCCTTTTATTTCCTATAATAAAAAATAATACTATATATATATGTATAGATGCTTAGTTACCAAAGATTTACCACCGATTTGGTTTGAGAAGAAAATATAGAGTAGATCAAGGAATAAAAACGTCAATAACATGGTGAAACAAATCACTTGATGATTTTTGCGTGATTGATTCATGTTGAGGAATAATTGATAGTGACATAGACTACTGACCTTTAGATATAATTGATATTTTATTTTCTAAGTTGGAATCTTTCTATTTTTAAAATAATATTCCATAATTATAATCAAATTAATATTTTTTTTGTTTGATATGTCGGTCAGAATCATGTTAAATATTATATATATATATATATATATATCAATTCTAAAAATTTATTTGATTAAAGGAGAAAATCTTCGATGTAATAAATGATGGAATTTTTTTTTTTGTCAAGAATATAGATAAGTTTTTTATTTTGTTCTCAAAATTGTGGTGGTGACTATTACAATTTCCTTTTATCCTTTAAGTGAAAAAAAAGGTACATAATTGATGAGGTAATATCATACATACATATTAATGATGTAATATCGTGACATTGAATATTTTTCACAAAATGTAATAACTTTATAGGGTTATTTATTTTGGTGCATACAAGTAAAAATTGAATAATAAGACGATGTTTTTGATACAAACTTGGAAATCCCATGGCAATATATTTTTTTATTTTTTTTACCAAATATGTTTTTATTTTTTGCATTAGACACCTCTGTCAAAGTTGAACATTTATTTTAAGAAGGAAAAAATTATATTTTATTTTATTGGGAACATGAATTGACTCCCTCAAATAGTTAAAACACCAATTAAATTTATCTTGTACGCTACTTAATTCAAATAAATATTTCAGTCTACAATAAAATTTGGACGAAAATTCATCAATACGTAAATCAGTAAACTCCAGGTCAGTAAGAATTAAACATGCAAATTGCCCCTTCTATTAATTATTACGTGTCTATATATTTGATTATTTAATTCATTTTCTATTATTTCTAGCCTTCTGAATTCCCTAAAATAAATAAATAAATCTGGAAATGGAATTTTTTTTTTTGTGGTGGGTGTGGGGGGGGGGGGGGGCGGGATGGGCGAGGGCGACGGGGGAGGGAACATTGGAGTATGCGCTGCGCTGAGGTATCGTGCTACTACAGAATAATGCCACTACGGAGTACATTTTCTGCTAGCTAGCAATGAATATATTACACTAAAATGTCGACGTCGCAATGCCCGACGAACTCACGAATCTTTCCATGAATTTCTACATGCCACGTGTTGAGACCATCGAAACGTTGACGTTTCATTGGTCGATAAACTCTTGAACCTCTTCCAATCATGAATAACAGCCGTTAGATCAGCCACCTTGGCACTAATTCTCCTGCAACAATTAGCATGTACGGTGGAGAGGGCTCTAACATCCCTGCTATCTTGGCAAAAACCACTGAAATAATTGGTGTCCAAATATTTAACCGTAAGCCCTAATTTCTTAAACAGACCTTCCCTCATTAAATTGAAAAGCACGTCTTGCTCTTTTAGCCCATTGGAGCTGTCTTTTTTCGCGTACCACGAATCGAACAATGCAATGGTTCTGTTGTTTGATCGGATCATGTAAAAGCCGGTGTTAATGGTGTTAACAGGGTTGAATTTGTCGGTGCTGATTTGCAAGTCTAGGGTTTCGTTTAATGACGTCATCTTCGAAAATGGATTTCTGAGCCATAATATATCCGTGTCCTGTTTAAAAGAGGAAGGTTAGACATGTGTTAGTGATGGATTAACTAAATCATGTGAGATGCATGCCCTCAACAATAAACTGCGAGTTTATTGCATGCAATTTAAGAAAGTTTTCCAATAGTTAACAGTTTGAACATAAAAATTGACATAATTCAAAATTTCAGGTTAAAATGACTAATTTAATAATTAATTATTAGATTTATTTAATTTACCATGCTCAAATGGTACCAACATATTGTATCAAACATTGAAGTTAATAATAAATACAATACAATTTTTTTATGATTATAGCTAATTAAACACCTATATTTGTAAAATAATCGTATGTTATCTTCTCATAATTAGTAGAAGTAAACATTGGCAACTTCTTACTAGTAAGTATGTTATAATTTTTTTTTATTTTTTTAATATTTATAAATTTTACACAATTAAATAATTCCAAGATGGATTGAACAACAACTTAACAAACGTATGTTAATCCTATTTAATTTGAAAAGTGAATGAGTAGTGTTGATACATACATACCGTGTGTTGAAATAGAGTCCTCCTCCACATCATCTTGATAAACTCGTCGGACATGTAAACTCTCTCCCCTCCAAAATCTACGCCGTCCGTTTCAAGCTTGTAGCACTTGAGTCGGAGAAATCCGCACCGTTCAAATGACATTTGATCAGCTGCAACGATCAAAAGGTGATCGATTAGGCCCCGGGTGTCATCCCCTAGCCAAAATCCGTCCAAGAAAAGATCGAGCATCGGCTTGTCGCCTTCGATGTAGGCTTTGTTCACTATAGCTATAATTACTGTCTTGTCCTTTGTTGAAGCTTTTGCCAATGCCTCGTCAAGTTCGTCTCCGTAAATTGTCATGTTAAACTAAAATACATGTAAACGTGACACAAGTTAATATGATAATCAATAAATACGATAATCTTATTATGAAACACTATTTTTCATATGTATAAATATATATGTTTTTATAGATGATATTTTTTTTTATGAAACTTACGGTATTGGAAATTGGTAACTTGGATACTTAAAAAATTGGGAAGATGGAAAGATTTGACATTGGCCTGATTGGAGACGAATATGTAGAGGAAACCAAAGAATAGAAGTGTTAGTAGGGTGAAATTAATTGCTTGAGAATTCTTGGGCTGATGATCCATGGACACCCGGTGTATATATATAAGTTCTTGACTTTCAGAAATTTGTTGAAGAGAAGAATTATTTAATTTTCTTTTGCAGAAGACAACAATGGTGAGCTTCTGTAACGGTCTTTCAATTTATCATGATGAGTACATTTAGGTATTTAAATAGAGTTCTACTCCAAATAGGTGGGTTTTTTTTTTTTTCCTCTTTCAGTTTTAGTCGTTTAAAATGTAGTGCTCATTTGAAAGAGCCTTTAAAGTGAACTGATGTTTTAAATAACTAATTAGTAGAAAAGTTTTGGTTTACCCGTCCGTCTTTGAAGATGTAGACTCCAACTTGGGCTCAACTACCACCGACTAGGAAAATGTGGGCTCAGATTATGCTGCCACGTTGTTATCCATTATTTGAGCCTTGTAAGCTCCTTTCAAACGGATGACTTTGGGCCTTGTAAGCGACCGGGATTTAGACCCATCTTATTTTGGTCGGAAAGCATTAAAAAGCATCTCGAAGCTATTTTTAATTAAACAAAAAAAATCTTATTATAATATCTGCATATACTACGAATTCTGTAAAGTACTGTTAATTATTATAATAAATGGCTTAGTCAGAAATTACCATATCCCATATTTCTTGTCAAATCTTACCAAACGTAAGTGTCAGATTAAAATCCAGAATTTGTGCTCCACAAAACCCTACAACTCTTCTGAAAATTCAATTCAGTTTTGTGCTCTAGTTGAAGAGACATGCAAATAGATTGAATTGGAAGTTAATCAAACTCGGAAACTCAAGAACAAGCAAGCTATCAATGCCTTCCAATTCAATCCATAAGAACAAGAAGATTGTGTCTGAGGGTCAGTATATCATTTATATATTCATATTCATCTTTTATATTGATTTTCGTAATTTTATGACTAGATATTTCCTGAAAACAGAATAGATTTTGGATGCTTATAATTTGTAACTGATTGTCGGGTCCAATTTAGGTTCTCTTGTTCTTTAATGTCTTGTGTTTAATGATATTTAATTCAGCAGTGTTGATGGCTCATATTCTGCATTTGATATATCAAGAAAAATTGATGCTTTTAGTTTATCAGGATTTGATTGGTTCAAAGAGATCCCAGTTAAAGTAGCTTATTTTTTATTTTTTGTTTTAATTTTAATTTTAAATCTAGTTTGTGTAGCTTGATGATTAGGAGTAACGCATATGGAATACATGATATTTTTTGGGATTCTTTAGAATAGTAAATTACACTTTTTAAAACAAAAAACTCTACTGTGTTTAATTGTCTTTGTAATAAGCAATATATAGAATTATAGATATAGATATAGATATTAAACAAACTGACTTCATAGTAAGCAATTGTATTGATGCTTACTTGGATACTGACTAGATATCGGCCAAGTCTACTACCTCAGAGCTAAAGAAGGCTTTGCTTAAGCATGTGATCCACTCGCATAGTACAAGTATTCCTCAAGATTATCACAGCTCAAGAGCAATTAAATTTTATAGAGTTTTTTTGGGAATATTTCAAACCTTGGTATTTATTATTTTCATAATATTCCTAGAATGCTTCTATTTCATGTTATCTCGGAAAGTACAACAATATCTTTTGCTTGGTGACTAACTATGTCTAAGTACAAAATATCTTTCTATTATAAGTATATACTTTCTCCCTCTCATAAACAAAGTCACAAGTCCAAAAAAAAAAATGTTCTAAAAAAAATGTCACAACATGTATATCAATGAAATCATGTGGTTTATATTTATAGAAGACTTATTTATGTGGGGTTATTCAAATTTTGAGTGGCCTATACTCTTTCTCTCTCATCAAGTGAGGACTTTCTTAATTTGCGGACTTTTGATGGTTGTGACCTTGTTTTCAGGACGGAGGGAGTAATTGGAAAATGAATGAAAAAGATAAACTTTGATTACGCTTCCTGCAAATGTCCTTTGTTTAATTAATTTCCTTGCAAACAAGCATTTGGCTTGGGCAGGTAGTCATACACTTTGTTTAGAAGTTCTGACTGAATTCACCTCCCTAAATTGAAGGTATCGTGGAAGTTCTTCTCATTTATGCTAGAGAACTAGCATATATTAGCCTACTCAAAGCTAGTAGGATTTATTTCCTCTGCATTGTTCTGATAGTAGATAAACCAGTTTTCCTCCCAGACTCCATGACCATGGCTAAACAACAAATTTGTTGTGAAGCTATTAGATTTTTCCCCTGATATCATTAACTGTTGCCATGGACATGCAACTGCTTGGTTCTTAGATCAGCCACTATGTCAAGCCAATCACTTATATTTAGTAATTTCATTTACTGAATTGGTTATATATATGATTGGTTGTTAATTGTTCTCGTCAATTGGGTATTATCATAGCATAACATGAAATTAATATATCTAACTACATAAAGCTGATTTACAAGCTGCCACTTTGCTGATTACTGGTGCTGCGAGAGTCATCCATCTCCCTTCGGTCCAAATTATATGAGTTACTTTTACTTTTGAGAAATCAATTTAGAACATTTTCTAAATCTTAAATTGATTTGAATTCATTTCACTATAATCAATACAATTGTGAAAAATGTAAGGCTGTAAACTATATGGGATGTAGACAAAGGGGGTCCATGCAGATGCAAGTCATTATTATGTAATAATAGCAATAAACGCCTTATTCAACTCTTGCGTCCGACTAGGTAAATAATCATATCTGAATTTAATTGTGAATCATATGATTGTGACACTTGTTCTGTTACGATCGATCATTAACCATCGCCTTGGATGCAGCTGCTTCATTCATTAATGTAGTACTATGTTCTGTTGTCTACAATTAGTTAGTATCATTAATTGGATATTGTCCATAAAGTAGCAAAACTTTAGCTTTTCAAGTTCATCAAACAGATTCACAGGCTGTGATAGTGTCATCCTTGTTGATTACTCATGAATTTCTTTATTGCAGACGAATCAGAAACATCGATTGAAGAGTCTGATGTTAGTGGTTCGGAATGTGATTATGTTTCCTGGGTCTCCTGGTTTTGCAATCTGAAAGGACATGAATTCTTTTGTGAAGTTGACGAGGACTACATTCAAGATGATTTTAACCTTTGCGGGCTAAGCAGTCAAGTTCCGTACTATGATTATGCCCTTGACTTAATCTTAGATGTTGAGTCTTCCTATGGTAAGATCTAGTTCCCTCTTCGTGCCGGATAAATATGATAAGTTAGACAAACCTCATCAAACTAATCTCATCATTTCGGCCTTCAATTAACTTGATTTGCTTATTATGTTGGATATCAGAAAAGGTTCTACCCGTCATTTTGTACTGTATAAAGTTGATGTGGTAATAACTTGACCGTTCATGTCCCCTTATATCTTGACCTTTATCTTTCTTTTTCTAGTCATCTGTATTTTTTGTTATCATGAAAGTCTTCTTATTTTCTCACCTACTATTTACTTTAATGGTTGTTATTCCAATTCAGCCTGCTGGTAGCATATGAATCTACATTCAAATCATATTGCAATGACACTATTCTTACCGGCAAGTTCTGCACGGAGCCTTGTTATAGCACACACTGAACATAAGGAATTATCATGTGATACTGCCTCCATCTAAACATGAGTCCTTCGCTTTTTTTTTTCTTTTCTTTCTAATATTAAAATTTACGCACTTTGACATAGTTTTTATAAATAATAAAACCTAGTCTTTCCAAATTAGTATTGGAAAAAAAAAATCATTCAACATATCCGGTGGTTTTACCCAGCATGCAACCTAAGGGTCGTGGTTGTAAGTCCAGCGTTATTTTAAAAAAAATGTTTTAAGTGTGTCTATTCAGAAGAAAAGTTTAGTAAAAAAATAGAACTCTCAATTCCAAGCAGAGAGAATAGTATTATGTTTTCAACAACTTTTTGAAAATTTTATTTCCATTATTTTTTCCCCTTAAGCATTACTCTTTTTGCTTAAATAATAAAGAAAGTATTCATTAGTATCTGCGATAACTGGAAGAAAATCCTGCCCACGCCAATGTCCTGAACTAAGGATCATGGTGAAAATGGTATCTGTCCATCATACACAGCACCATGTAGAAACTCTATCTCATGCAACATGTGTCTGAAAGCTAATTACTGAAATCTTGACCTTGAATTCAACAACCATATAGTGGTCTTGAACTGAGTCAGTTAGGAGGACTCGTGGCTTATGCGTTGATATAAAACTAATATATGCCTTACTTATAATTGATACTTATTGCAGATAGTCCTTTTCCATGTGGAACTTATACCATTCTTTCATATGGTATAAACAGGTGACAAACTCACTGAAGAACAGAATTCATTAGTTGAGTCAGCAGCAGAGATGCTTTATGGTCTAATTCATGCCCGATATATACTGACTACCAAGGGGCTGTCTGCAATGGTAATTTACTTTCTGAGATCAATTATTACTCTATTGTATTTTAGCAACAATTAAGCATTGTTTTAGGAGTACTTTTTATGACGTCTTTAGTTGGAGAAGTACAAGAACAATGATTTTGGGACATGCCCGAGGGTTTACTGCTCTGAACAAGCATGTTTGCCGGTGGGTCAATCAGATATTCCAAGGTCAAGTTATGTGAGAATCTACTGTCCAAAATGTGAAGATCTATACTTGCCACGAACCAGATATCAATATGGTAACTTTGCATAAACCTTTTATCTTTGTAATCTTTCTTAAATTGCTTAACCTATTCATTCTCAGAATCCAATTATTTTTACAAAAATGAGCTCTCCCCGCTACCCTGGTTACAAGCTTGAGCAGTGTCATTGTCACCTTCCACTACTAAGCTACCACAACCATAAAATGTTACAGATCCTTTTGTGGATAATAGGAGGGGGTTGGGGGAAAGGTTACTCAGTGCTTAGAAAATTAAAGTTAAATTTTCTATTATTATTCAAGAGTTACAGTCCTGGTAATTTTTCTAGTCCCAAAAGTTATAAAACCAATTGTCACATGCCAAATCTTAATAATGGTTCGACCGCCAAGTAGTTGAACTTTGTCCTAGTGCAAGAACAGGTCATTGCTCAGCTTATTGGGTTTTTATAGATGTATTAAGGGAACTTTCTCCTAAATTACCGAACTCTCCTTAATATATTCATTTCCTTGTGCCGTTGTACTTGTACGCATAGACTGATAAATGTAGTTTTTTTCTCAGGACAGATGCTTGGAGTCACCACCCTATCCACAACATGTAATACATTGCCATGACAATTACGATTATTGCCCTAAAACTCTCATTCTCTTAGACTCTACTAAGTGGAGTTATTTGCTCTCTTGAATTTTCTGTTTTGCTGTCTAAAACACATACTTATACAAAATAAGAAAGTCCAGATCCTTAATAGGATACGAAATTCTTCTAATCTGATAAGGAATAGGAAAACCCTCAAATTCAAATAGGAAAGATCTTGGGTTATCAGAAATTTCTTCGTTTCTTTTATAGGATAAAAATTCTTCTAATCTGATAAGGAATAGGAAAACCCTCAAATTCAAATAGGAAAGATCTTGGGTTATCAGAAATCTCTTCGTTTCTTTTATAGGATAAATTATATGATCTTTTCTCCGGCCAAGTTAATATTGGCATTCATGTGTGACTTGCTTGGATGGAGTTTCTGATTGATTCAACTTTTGAGAAGAAAGATAAATGTGATAGAAATGAATTAACATTATTTTTCCGAAAGCTTCAGTTTTCGTTGAAATTGGATTTGTTTAGTTTAGGATTTTGTTTATTGTTTGGAATGGAATGGGATTTACACTCAAGGACCTAGGTGGAAGAAAGTGTACTTGTCTTACTATCATACGTTGTTTCTTATGTTATTTTGTAAAGTCACCAACTTGATATATAAAATTATGTGGTGGTATATTGGTTAAAATAACAAACAAGTTGTGTTTTGTGTGGAAAGTGGAAACTTTCAACTAATATAAGTCTCTTTTGAATTTGTCCAGCCATTGATGGGGCTTATTTCGGGACTACATTTCCTCACTTATTTCTGATGACTTATGGCCACCTCAAGCCACAGCCACCTTCTCGCAGTTATCTTCCTAAAGTATTCGGTTTCAAAGTCCATAAGCCATAATGTTGGAGCTGCGAGCTACTCCTGGAGTTAAAGTTGGGCTCAGATACTCTGCCCGGAAACTTGGCACTTAAAATTGCTGGTATCCTCGGATGCACTACAATCGATTGTAACTTGATTATATGGATTTAAGTTCTTTTCCTTTACAGTGTTGACTATTGAGTTAAATCATTTTCCTCGTATTCTGAGAAGATGATTCCGTGGTAGGGGGTTTAGCACTTTTAACCTCAGTCCTGGATGTACAATTAAAATAGATCAGTCTCAAAACTGAACTTATTTAAGTTTGTATTTCTTTGGTAATAAGTTAATTAGCTCTCCATAGAGAATCCTTTTTTGCATAATCACAAATATCCTTTTTGTCACAGAATCTCATAGAGAGTAGCAATAATTTCTATTACAAATATATTATTCGTTTCAAGGATTTGACCCTCTTACAATGGCGTTGACTTTATGCCAAAATATGCACATGAACAAGATTGACTTGTTATGGTATATTCCTCGTTGATTTGCAGCTGTGATTTTCTGAACAAGATGCTCCGTTTATAATGAACAAGTTGGGTAGCAAGCATAAATCAATGCACTTGAGGAGTTGAGATTGACTTTTTGAGGTAGGTGATATTTATGTTTGTCATTTTTATTTATTTGTCAAATTATAAGACTAGGGATTCTCACATTCTTATGCAATTTACATATAATTGATATTTTATAAATAAATATTTTAATACACCACAAATTTTTTTATCCCTGTTCATTAATCATTAATAAACGACTGATTACATTGTGATTAGCACCAAACCATAACAAAAAAACTTTCGTTACAGGTCAACGTCTGGGCATTTGTCCATTGTTCTTTTATTAGTAATTTTAAGCTGACAATGTGATTAGTTTGAAAGATTATTATTTTTAATAAAATGACGTTTTATCTATAAAAAAAATAATACATTATACTTATCGTGATCTTAATAATATAAATAACTAGAAGTTTAATTGAACATTTTTTTTATATTTTATTTGGAATATCAAGCCACATTTGAGTTTATATAATATTTATGTGAAATTTATTTTAAGCTTTAAAAAGAAAATATTTCGTAATTGATACTATTGTTCACATGATTTGAATTTATGTTTATGACATTCTAATTCAAATAACCTCCAACAAGCTTCTCTCTTACATATACAGGAAGTGTGTACGACTATCTTGGATTATCTTGTATGGTTAGGGTTATTGGAATTAATTATAATTTATTTTTAAAAATTAATTATTT
>JAUMHB010053302.1:20723-36248 GCA_032359685.1 Pittosporum tobira
CTAAATCAATTTAATCCAATTAATAAGAAAAAACATAAACATGAAAAAATGACGACGCAGACACACACACACACACAGATGGTATGATACAAGTAACAAACCTTTTCATCACTTTCATTCCTGTTACATCTTCCACTATTCTCAACCAAAACAAGAGGGATCAAACCCTAAGAATACAAGAGAAGTAGCACTCAGAAAATGAGATTTAGCAAGCGAAAATCTATAGGTAAATGGCCATGATGGTAATCATATCAAGTTCAAAATAATCAAAAATAAATAATATGAGTTTCAAAAATTTGTTACATTCCAAGCATCAGGAAGATGGTAAAGGTTGTCCAACCAGAGAGTTATGGGGGCAGGAAAACACATGGCAAGGAAAAAAATGAACAAATCTCCGCATAGGAAGACTACCTGCGTATCTTGTTTTCTAATCTTAGCTCCATGGCGAACGAGTTTTAGGACAGCCTCTGATCTTTTTGAAGCAAAATCCTCATATCTTAATCCATCTGGTGGCGAGAGCTGAGCATGTGTGAGGACAACCACTCCTCGACGCCATATTTCTTTACCAAAACTCTCAGTTATAGCTTTAACTATCTGACGATCCAAGTCATCCACCCTATATGCATCCAGACGGTCCACATATAGCAACACATCTATAGTCTTGTTCAAAAGGAACCTGATAAGATAGCCCCATATGAAACGAATTTAAAAGCATAGTCTTAACAAAACTTTTGAAGAGCCAGAAGTTATAACTTTAGTATGAACCTTTTAATGAGCGCGAGCGCCAGGTCATTTACATATCCTCCTTCAACTAGTCCCGGAGTGTCGATAATATTTAACGTAAATCCTGCTCTTACACGTGAAACCATCGCAGGTCTTGGCCCTTCTGACTGCAAAACCAAATTCCATAAACCAGCTTTATATATATAACCATATATGATGTCACTCTGCAACCAGGGGCGAAGCCACCCTTGGCCAAGAGAGGTCAATTGACCTCACTTGAATTTTTAAGAAAATTTACAAAATACAGGTAGTATTTTGTAATGTATACAAACTTTGAGGTACCAAATAGAAATTTGGCATCTAAAGATTTTTAAGGCTGACCGCTGACCAAGTCTACACAGCTTTTTTTGGTACGCAGAGCCTTTTTGCCTTCACCCCTTCAGACAACAGACCACTTTGCCCTCTCCGTCTCTCTCACTCTCTTGCTCAGACTCTCAGTCGCTCGTCAGCCCGTATTCAGCCTTCTTCTCAGCTCGTTCAGCAGTTCAGCCTTCTTGTCGCTCTTCATCTTTGATTATGTGTCTTCATATTTTCTCAAATCTCAACACAAAATATTGTTACTTTGTCTCTGTCAATTTGTTCTTTAATTCATTTAAAGTTGAATTCTTTAAGTCTATGTAACTAGTATGTCTATCAATTTTGAATTATTGTTAATTTTAAGTTTTAATAGCCTAATTTTTAGTTAATTTTAATAGCCTAATTTTAATTTTTAATAGCCTAATATTATGTCTTGCTTTGTTAATAGCCTAATATTCTGTTTTAATAGTTAAATATGCTAAAAATATTTATGCTGAAAATAATCAAATATGTTTAAAATAGTTGTCTCAATTTTTTTGAGAAGTATGCTGAAAATATGTAATTTGAGAATGCTTTAGTTAAATATTAATTTTAGAATTTGAATTGTATCATATGGATAGGTTGGTTATAAGAAGTAAACGCCCTCGTTCGAGTCTCAATTTATTCCTGGATCGACAGATAATGTTCCTATTGTAGAGGAGTCTAATCCAAGCACCTGCATTCAAGACTAAGCAACAACCCCTCGTGTTCGAGATCAACCATGAGAATTTGATTCAGATGTATTTGTTGCTAATTCGGCTCCAAGGCCTTCCATCTCTAGCATCACTTCTAATGCTAAAGAGAGGGAACAATTCAAAGACGAGGAAGATAGAAGAATAATTTAGCAGTTGTTTTCATATGATTCAAGTAAGTAACTTTGTATTGTAATTTTAATCATATTTATCTTAATTTAATCTTGTTAATTGTGTTTCATAATTATTTTTATTTATTATTTTTTTATATAATAATTTAAACATTGACTACACTTATTAGAATTCCTGGCTTCGCCACTGTCTGCAACACACATTGATGAAGAACATACCTGGAAAGCACTCACAGTAACCGCTCTCTCCCCCACGATAGAGTTCACGGTGGAAGATTTTCCAACACCACCTTTCCCCATCACAAGGATTGTCAATGTGTTCACGTCCTACAAATTAATGAGATATCCACAAATTAAACCCCGAAAAAAAAAACCAAAATAAAAAAAAAACCCAAAAAAAACAAAAAAAAAAACCAAAAAAACCAAAAAAAAACAAAAACAAAAAATAAAAAATCACATTGTCAGCATGATTGATGTAGGAATCTCTGTCACTTATCCAAAGTCCAGAGTTTCTTCTCTTTGTTCTTTTCCTCTATTTAAGGTAGCCACCGTCCAAAATATGATTGAAGAGAGAAATATACCTCTTTCTTCAGCTGTCCCAACAATTCAAGCAGTTTGGTTTGAGTAGCAGGTGGGAACTGCTGAATTCCAGTCCATTCTCGGATTAATTGAGATGCCATGGATAGCTGCTATAAAAGGAATCCAAATCAATATGAGAAAAACATACTAACCAAGTAGAACTGAACACATCGAAACACAAGCATGCATATTAATCATGCACACATGTAACTACACAGACAAAAAAAGAAACTTTGGGGCACATCATTGAGTTTAAGCCTGACAATGCATACACACGTTTCACATATTTTTGACAAATGCTAAATAGACCCATATTATAATTTATGCACCAAGTTACGTGCCCCATTACATCCTTCGCTGAGGTTAAAACTTGAAAGACAACGAGACCTAAGGATAATGTTGAAAATGGTATTCTTCCGCGAAACTAAGAGAGAATAAGAAATCTAAACTAAACGTAAGCTCAAAGCAAGCACTTTTAGGTTTAGCATAACAAACTGATGTACTATATCTAACAGTGACCTCTTTCAATTCAAATTGTGTTATCAAGCTAATAAAGAGAACAATTTTGAGAGAAAACATAACCTTTTAGATACAGGATAAAATAAAGAACCTTTTCAAACTAAACACCCCCTTGTATTAGGGTTTCAACAATGCCGCTTAACTAAATATACGTGAGAAATTAAGATACCTTGGAGATATAATCAACCAAAAATGACGTTGAAGAAAGAACAAGAGTAGCTTACCAATTAAGTCCGGGGCGTAGATTACAGCGGGGGAGAAGAGAGACAAAATTCCTAAAAATACAGAAAATAAGGGTTGAAGAAAACCCTAATTTTCTTCGGACTTTCAACACTACTAACTATGTGAAATAGAGCCTTATCGTCTTCGCTGTTTCTCTCTGTCTCACTCCGTCGTCGTCGATAGATAGAAATTGAACTTTTAGTCCGACTAGGGTGACAGTGAGCGGGGTCGGTTACGACTCACGTGTAGCCCCGTATCTGAAGTGCAACCCGAGACAATAAATTAAGTTAAAAAGTTGGGTAAATCATTGAACCGGATCAGAAATTTAAAAAAAAAATCAAATAAATTTTATTTTATTTTAAACGAGACAACCAAAGGGGGTTAAAGATCATTTAATAAAGATTTGTTTTTTTTGTTATTATCCAACTTGAATTATGAGTACAAATAAACTTTTTATTGGAAAAATAAAAATAAAAAGAAGGTAACCTCTAGCCTATCTTACTTTATCAATTGTCCCAAATTTGAGGTGACTCTCAGTTCCACAGCTTACTAAAGATTATTTATTAATTAAAATAAATTCTAAGTTAAAAAAATTATTAATTAATTTTTTAAATAAATTAAAAATATTATTAGAAATTATAATTTTCTTTAAATTAATAAAATTAAACAATTTTAAAATAATTTATTATAAATTTTAAAATTAAATATATCTTGATTTTATCTTATTAACATACCTAATCCATTTTGAAAAGAACAATAAATTTTCATGATAAAAAGAATATTTTATTCAAGAATTAAATTTTACAATGTTCATATATAATAGTAATATCACTTAAAACACGGACAAATATTTTTCAATTTAACCAATAATTTGTATTTTCTTTGTAACTAATTTTAGTTAAATTTAACAAAAAAAATTAATGTTTAATTTTAGATAAATATTTACTACTATTAAACACATGTAAAAGTTAGAAAAAGGTTTTTTCAGTAATTATTATTAACCCTATTTTTTCTCCACATAACGCAAACTATAAAGATTTGCGAAACGGGCAAAAAACTTTCCAAAATCACAGACGTCCCTTCCCGTTGTTCCTTGATTTCCTTTGATTCCCCTATAAATTTAATATTTTCTTCCGATGTTCCTCTTCCCGCAATTGCTACTACAAAGCTGCAGCAGCATTAATCATCTGGACCCTAAAAATGGAGAATTTAAGATCAGCGATTCCCGATAATCTGAAGCGCTTAATTTCAGAAAGTGCTACCAGTGATCTTCCTTCTACGTGCTCCTCCCTTCTTCACTTCTTTCGTCAACTTCCCCTCTTCCACCAAGTAACAATATTTACTATTCTCAATTTCTTTTCTGATTTTGATTAATTAATTAATTTAATTATGACTTATTTTGTTTATGTTACAATTATTATCAGATAGTTGGGGATTTAGCGGATACAGAAACGGCGTTATGCCGGAAGAATAAGGAGGCTGCTTTGGAGTCCAAACGGAGGGGCAACGAATGCTTCTCCAATGCTGATTACCCCAATGCTTTGTGTTGTTACTCTCAGGCACGCCGCCTTACCTTTTCCGCTTCAGATAAACTACTATTCCAGTTACAGTTTTGAAATTTTTGCGAATTTTATTACTATGTTTTCGTTTTCGTTCCATGGTTAGTTAATGCCTAAATAGTAAATGTTTAGTTTATTAGTGGTAGTTATATGACACGGATTTTAAGATAAATCGAAAATATGATAAAATATTATATTTTATAATATTTGAATTATAATTAAATACAATATATAACGTATGAATATATTAAAAATATTTTTTTGATAAAAATAAAATATTTAATAATATGCTTTTCATGCGTCTTAGACTTCATGTTACACAATTGTCAAAATGTGTTGCAATTTTTCTAGGAGCGAGGGAGTACTCAAAGTTATTGTGTTATTTTATGCTATCATCAATCAAAAAGGAACTCTTTTTGTGGAGGAATTTTTTGAAAAATTGAACTTATTTTGTGAAATGTAAAGAATTGTATTTTTTAGAATATTTTGTTTTCATTTATTACTATCAAATTCTTTCTCGTAAAATGAATCTTCAATCATCTGTACAAACAAATTACTATTGGCTAGAATTAGTGAACTACAAGCGGCACGAGGATAATACCGATTTCACGATATGATTTTTATAAAATAATAATAATAATAAATTAAAAAAACACTGTATAAGTAAGATAATTTGTTTTTGTCAATGGTTTTCGGATAATGCAATCAATGACATAATGTACATTGAAATAATAGCTACATTATGTTTGAGGAAGGTAAAGCAATCTGGGTCTACTCTCTTGTGATTGCAGTCACTGCTCTAATTGTTTTGCCAGGCTCTTGTAGTTATTGTTTGGCGAACAAAATTTGGGCGTCATTGATTTTTGGCTGCAGTATATACCTCTACCTGTCTACTTCTATTTCTAGTAGCTAGTTAGTACATAGATAAAATCCCTTGCAAGCAATGTACAGGCACTGCGTGATGCTCCATCTGATGCTGATGACATGGGAAAGAATCTTGTTTCGACATTGTATGTGAATCGGGCAGCGGTATTGCATGTGAGTATTAAAATCTTAATTACAAGCACATTTAGTTAAATTGATGTTAGTGAGAACTACTTAGTGAAGGGAGATACAGTTAATGTTCTTAAGGTTGATACTATAATTTGAATTTCTTGTTCTTCTCAAGCATTATTCATTAACTAAATTATGTATGTTTATCTTCTTCTCAGAAAATGGGTCTTCTAGGGGAATGCCTAGGTGATTGCGACCGGGCTCTTGTGATATCTCCGAGCTACCCAAAGGTGAGATTAGATATTGTCTTTATGTTTGATACATTGATTACTTATCAAATGTGTAGGCATTTTCCTTAATTTTGCTGCGTAGTTGGACAGGGTTCTTGGTTTTTCCAAACTTTTATAATGGTGGCCTCGCAACCAATACTCTTAGAATGAGCATTGGGTTGACCACCAGGTGCACTACCTCAAATTTTATTTTATCAAATTCTGATATAAATTTTTCCATATGAGACTTGACACTCTGAATAGGAATAATATTACTTAAATGATGCTGTTTTGTTCTTGCAGAAGGTCCATACCTATGTATTTACTTTGTCGTCCGTACCTATATATTTACTCTGTCTAGATTTAAATGACAGTGATATTATTTTTCTTTGATTCAAGTTACTCTTGGTCATGAGATTACAGTTGATGTTTAGAATATTATGTGCAACAGGCATGGTATAGGAGAGGCAAAGCAAATGGTTCTCTGGGTAATTTTAAAGATGCAGTTCTTGACTTAACTGTTGCAATGAACATGGAATTGTCCCTTGGTGGAAAAAGACAGATAGAGAGCGAGCTGAAGTCATTTGTAGACCAAAACAAGGAGGAAAGCAATTCACCGCGTAAAGCTAGTGAAAATAACTTGGTTTCGCTTGGTATGGTTTTTACATCTCTTATGATCTTTACAACCAGGTGAATGTGTGTCACTACTATCTGAAACTAAAAGCAGAAATAGAAAAGAAAAAAAAAAAGGGATTTCTGGAGCACATGATACACAAGTATTCCATTTCATTATTCTATCAATTACTATGATCCATCTTGTTGTTATCCTTTTTATTTTTAAACATCCTCATTGTTATCTTCTATCAGATAAATGTTTCCCTTTTTCCCCTTAGCAACGCCAAACCTTAATTTGAACTTTCAGCAACATTTTCACAAACATTTGCTCATTCTATTGTTAACTGTACAAGATAGAATCATTCTAGCATGACCATTGCAAAATGAATGTTATTTCTTATAATACAATTTCATTAGCACGAAAATAAAATAAAATAAAAAATGAACATGTGTTAGAGAGAGAGAGAGAGAGGTAGGGGCACCTTGTAACTGTGCGCATTTTTTTTTGGTAGACCACAGTGTCTTAATTCTTGAGAAGTGATGTGCTTGGCATATTTAAACTATCATGTTTACTTGAACATACCCTCTTGAATGATATTTCTCTTAATCCATCCTCTTAAATGTGTTTGCTTGCTTCTTTTCCAGCTGTCTTTTTCTTTCCCCTTCTTATGTCGCAGTTTTAATGGTTAGTTCTATTTTTCCTTGCTTCTCGAATAATGTAGGTCTTCTGTGACAGATGAGTTGCGCCAAATAAAATTGCAATGCATCTCTATGCCAACTAAAGGAAGGGGTATGGTTTCTCTGACGGACATATGTCAACCTTCTTTGCTTCATACTGAAGAACCTTATGCCGCGGTACAACTAAACTTCTCTCTTATTATTGCTATCAAAAACTCTTGCATCTCTGAAATTTTACTCGTCTTTGGTTTCATCTTTATGACTTCATTAGATATTTAATTAATTAACTTGTTTCTGATGGATCACATGTGATTCTTGCAGATCATATTGAAGCATTGTCGGGACACTCATTGCCATTTCTGCTTTAATGAACTA
The DNA here is from genome assembly GCA_032359685.1 of Pittosporum tobira. Taxonomy (NCBI): domain Eukaryota; kingdom Viridiplantae; phylum Streptophyta; class Magnoliopsida; order Apiales; family Pittosporaceae; genus Pittosporum; species Pittosporum tobira. The sequence goes on from JAUMHB010053302.1 coordinate 28,475, forward strand.
CCAGTAGATACAGTCCCTTGTTCTTCATGTACTAAAGCTATATACTGCTCTCAAAAGTGTCAAGGACAGGCCGGAGGACAAAAGATGGGGAGTTCTCCAAAGAATTATGGCAGTCATGTCAATCTATCAGGTGACCTTAAAGAATATATTGCAGATATTATCTCTTCCAGTGTTTCAAGTCCATACACTGAACACATTGCCGAACATGGACATGAGTGTGAAGGAGTCAATTGGCCTTCCGTACTGCCATCTGAAATAGTCTTGGCAGGACGAGTTTTAATGAAATCTATAAAGCAGAAGAGACAGTTTGGTTCTGTTTCTGTTTCTGGCCTAGTAGAGAAATTGGTACTTACAATAACTTTTTTTGTCTGTTAAATCTAATGTGGCCGTTCAGCTTATTGTTGAATACTTGCATGGAGTGATCTGATTCAGAAGCTGGTGGCCTTTGTTTTTGTTGTAGGAGCTTTGCAACAACTATGGAGAACTGCCTTCAAACATTAAATTGCAATTACATATACATTCTGTCATTTTGTTGCACTGTCTTAGGAATTCATTTGGTTCCGAATTTCAAATTAATGGGACTTATTTATCGAAGGTAACTCCTCCCCTTCCTTCTCTAATTTTTCCCCTGAAAGATTACCTCTGTGGTTGATGGGTTGTTAGTTGTTACTCTATGGCTTTCAGTGGAGTTTTTTCGTTGGAATGATATCAGGATGCTGTTTATACCTTCATTACCGATTTTTTTGGTTTCCTGGGTGCAGTGTGTCGTACTACTATCTCAAATCAAGGTTAATTCTATTGCAATTGTCCGTCTGAAATACGTAGATGTAAATGGTTCAGTGGACCAGTCAGCAATATTATCTCAAGCTGGAAGTGCTATAACTAGTACTGTGGAACAGGTTTGTAAGCGGAACGTTGTTACTGTTTGTTATTTTTCTGTTCGTATGAACTTTATTTGATGCCATCATGTAAAAAATGCGTTAAAGCATGTTTTAGTTGGGACTTTGGAAATAAAAGGGACTTGTATACCGTAGATTAACAAACGGCTATTTGTAGTTTCTATATTTTTTGCATCGGTGGGAAACTGGGAACAGAAATGTTTGCATCCTAATCTTGCTGTTTTCTGGTTGATGTTTTCTATAGGTTAAAGTGGGTCAAGCGATTTATTCATCTGGTAGTTTGTTTAACCATTCTTGCCAGCCAAACATCCATGCATATTTTATTTCACGCACTCTATATATACGATCAACCGAATTTGTAGCAGCGGGGTCCCCACTGGAGCTGTCATATGGTCCCCAGGTAAATCTGATTACTGGTAGCACTTTGGGCTCTTACCAATAATTTTCATGGAGTTTCAGAAATCTGTTTTGTTACCTCTCAGTGTAATTTAGTAAACATATTTATCAATAAGGCACTTTAGCATGTTTGATACAACTTGAAAAGGACAAGGGCTCTAGATACAGCTGGATGGTGAATGTTTCTTTTATCATAACCTGAGAGTTTAGTTAAGTTCTACTGTTGAAAGTTTAGTTTGGTCTGATCTTTTTGAAATGCTATTTCAATTTTGATGCACGTGTCTGCGCATAATGTGCCACACATGCTTCTTCACTAGTCAGCAAAAATTTTTGTTTCAGGTTGGGCAGTGGGATTGCAAGGACCGACAACAGTTTCTGGCAGATCAATACTCATTTACATGCCGATGCAGTAGTTATTCAGAAGTTAATCTACCTGATCTTGTTCTAAATGCTTTTCGGTGTGTTAATCCAAATTGTCTTGGTGTAGTTCTCGATAAAAGTGTTGTCATGTATGAGAAACAGAAAGTCAACCCTTTCCTTGGTATCCCCAGCATTTGTAGTTTGGAGCCTCATATGCAGGTACTACATGATCAAAAGATGATTTTTATGAGAAGTATACATGGCCTAGGGGACTAAAATATGTTTAGTTGCATGTAATTTCCAACTCATATGGATCTGTGAAATTAGTTTTCTGATGCAGAAAGTTATACAAATGAGGTAGATGGTGGAAATTAGTCACAAATAAGTTATAATAGTAATTTTTGGCACTTGAATTGTTATCAAATTCGCTATATATGTACATTTAGCACATTTTCGACATGCCACTTGGTAGTAGTAACTAGGGCTTTTATCATATGTGCTGTTGAAACTATATTATCATTGTTCATGTTTCTGACTCTGTTAAGACTTTGAAGGTCAGAAAGCTCAAGTTTGAAGAATACATCAAAAAAGTAGCTCAACATTTGTTTGAACAAACTGATCGCTTTCATCTATTTGAACCTGGATATTGTCTGAGTTGTGGTTCTTACTTAGATCTTGAAACTGCGGCTGAAACAGTCAAGAAAGCTGGAATACATATCAACAGGTATGTGATTAACTTATTTCATTTCAAACTTCAGTATTGTTTATTCTCCAATTATATGTTTCTGTAAACAAGGAGACCCACCCAGAGTCCCAGAGACAGATATTTAGGTTTTGTCCCTAAATGATAAATTTTATCGCCAGGTTGGAGGATGCAATAGTCTCCAATGAAGTTTCAAGTGATACTATTTCATATGCCTTCAGATCTCTTTATCTTTTGAGAGCAACATTGCATGCGTACAATAAGAAAATTGCAGAGGTAAGTTGACATACAATCTAGTTAACTGCTTTCTCATTTTTAAGTATCAATGTTCCATCAATGGATGATCTTGTTATAGTGTTTGTAAGCGCGAGACATACCACACGAATTGTAACTCTTTATTTCAATTTTCCATCTTAGTCGTGTTTGAGAATTTTACAGGGAGAATAACTTGAAATTGACAATTTAAATATTTTGTCATGACATAATTTTTTCAGCTGGAGGATGATATTGCACAGGCCTTTTGTTTGGTTGGAGAGTTAAAATCTGCAAGGGACCATTGTAAAACATCCATCGAGGTAAACCTTTCATTCGATCATAATTGTTGTCAGTTCATGTTGGCACAGTTATCAATACTGCAAACATTTGGTGAATCAGCACATTTGTTTGATTTTGTTTGATGCATTAAATTTTTTTTGAAACTTTGGAAACAAACTATAAACAACCTTTGCTGTATCAATCTTTTTTACCATTGAGGGAAAAAAGAACACTGTTATCAAACCCTTCCTCTAACAAAATTTTGGTTGTGATTGCAATTTATTTTTTGGTGATTTTCATATATAGCTCACTTTGTGAATTGTGTGGTTTTGTGAAATTGAGAGATCGTGTGGTTTTGTGAAATTGATAGATCCTTGAAAAGCTTTATGGTCCTAATCATATTGTCATCGGAAATGAAATGGTCAAACTTGCGTCCATTCAACTATCGTTGGGTGACGCAGATGCTGTTGGCAGTGTTAGTCTGGTAGATGAAATATTAAGGCTGTATTATGGGTCACATGCCAATATCATATTCCCCAGCCTACAATGCCTCAAGAGAGAAGCCCTCAAGCTTGTTGAGTAAGGAAAACGATTTTGTTATTGCCATGTTCAAGCCAGAGTACACATCTGATGAACCTCCACATCTTGTGCTGATGTCATGCTTTACAACGCGTGTCCTGGAAATTACTGGCTAATAATTCAGGGACCTAGAGGTTGCTGCAAAATTAGTTAACTTTAAGCATTTTCAACGTTGTACAACAATGTCTCTGCTTTGAAAGAGCTGTAGTTTTCTGCTATATGAAAGTCGGATGTTATCAACTGAATTTTCATCACATGAGAAAACAGAAGCATTTGGGATTGATGAGTTTATTTATACAAGCGGGGGCTGCTCATAATGCCGAGTCATCTGGGGGACTGTCAAATTGTTCATGATAACAGCTTAACAAGCTTAGGAGTTGGGAGTGGTCTTCTTCTTTCAGATACAGCTTGTAATTTTACGTAATTGTATGTAGTGTATCCGTCCGAAAATATCAAATTACTTTTGATATTCTGATCCTGGCAGGTGGATAAGAATGAGTGATAGTTGTCTAGTGTATTCAGTGTTAGCTACTTCAAAGTTGAAATAGTGCGCTGGGACACATGAACATTATAAGTATCTGAAGAATAAAATTAAATTTCTAACAAAGGAGATTACCGGGACAAACAAAGAGCTTGCACACTGGGACTTCTACCAATAAACAAGACGGGTTCACCATTGTGCAAACAAAATGGTGACGATAAACCAGTCTAGAAAAACATTTGGCTGTCTTTGTGTTGGCCGTGAATGTTCAGAGACCATTCCAAGACAAACGATTTATTTGACACAATTTATTTTAAAATAAAAAATAAATTATTAATTATTTAAGAGATTTTAATAATTAAATTACTGAATAATCTAATTTTGATATTTGGTTCAACTTTTTATAAAATAGATTATTTTTAGAATAATTTAAAAAAAGTGTTTGACAAATAAAAAACACATTTTTTGCAGCCTTTGACAAAAAAAAATCCCTTATCCGTTTCAAAAGAAATTACTTCATAAGAGAACTCAAAAGTAATCATATGCGTTGTCATATACTCAAAAGAAAAATATTTTTATCTCAATATTATTAATCCTAAATAAAAAGTACCATAACAATTGACTAGGTGATACACATTGAAGATGAAATTATACTCTATAGCAAATCAATAAAAAAGTAGACGCCAATAAATCCCAAATTAAATCTAATTTACCAAACCACGAAGGCTCAAACAGCAACATTCAAGACAGCTTTACTCATAAAAATGTCACAAGTTGCCCACAGCCAGCTTACTGTTAATTAGGCAGCCTGCCACCATGAATCAAATCTACAATAATAAACATCCACTATGCGAGGCACCCTAGGCCCTAACAATACACGAAATAAATCCAAAGAAAACTAACCCAATTTACTGGAGGAAAGGAGGTGGGGGGTAATATTAACTACATCATGATAAACTCATAGAACAAACACTACAAAATATTTCAAAAGATGACACTTTATTGTACAATAAAAGGCTGAGTTCTCACTGTAAGGGTGACGAATTGAATTCTACCAACTGGAAGAACATCATAGAGGATCAGATGATAGAGCACCTTCAGTTAGACCATACATGGACCAGGCCTAGCCTGTTACCAGTATATATCTCATTACGTTCTTCATCGTAAAAGAGTGCTGTTATGTCCTCCAGCGCTTCCGTGACAGTACTCCTAATCCTCGAAGCCCGGGTCCGCTTCTTTGAGTTGCATCTTCTTCCACTGCAATTGTTGTTGCAATTGCATTCGTCCGCCGGAATGCTGTTGGCTGCTTTTATTTTTGCGAGGCATTTCCCCGTCAAAATATTGCTGATATTAATAGAACCAGCTGCATCAAGAATGTGATCATTATTATCACATGTAATGACAAATACAAGAATAAAGTAAAACTTATACCATTAACATAATAATGAACCGTAAAAAATTTATATGTTCTCAGGGAGTTCACCAGTTCCTTCCGACAGCAGGTCATCTGAATCAGCTTTGCAATAAGAAATGATAAGATCCTGATCACTTGTGATATATATGTTGTTAGTGTTGCAATCAGGATGCCACAAAAGGTGATCCTCAAATGAAGTCACAAGCTCCCCACGGAAGTTCCAAACAGCCACTGTTCGATTTCTGAATGTCAAGAATAACTGGTTCTCATACAGAAATATGAAAGCTGATGGGGTCATAAATTCAGTTCTGCTGACTTCCGTTAGCTCAGGAGTACGAACCTACATAACAAAAATGTCAGCTTCCAGATCCACATTTAATATAAAAGTATTGTAAGAATAAGAAATCCTTACATCAACAATCTGGAGATTTTCATTCTCCTGCTTGACAAGAAGCTTCTCATTGAACTGTTCAATAAAATCCACCTTCTTATTGCGGTGAAGGAGATGATTGAAAGATTTAAGAACAGTCCCATCCTCTATTGAAAGAATCTTAAGAGGAACATGACCACTAGCTTTTGTAAAAATCAACAACATGATTCCTGGGCTGTATGTGTGTGTGTATGTATATCAAGGGTCAGACATGGATGAATATTAAGGTCTGTAAGAACCGAGGTGTAAGAGAAAACTTACGTGTGAACATATGCACAATCTAAAAACAAAACAAGAATGCTGAATGCATAGTCAAAAAGATATAACATTCAAATTCTCATGGCATCCTACTAATGGAACAACTACTTCCGTGATGAACTCAAAACAAATGCCATTCCAGGTTTTAAAAAAAAAAAAAGAACCCGATAAAAAACAAATGGGAATAAGTTTAGTCAAGTCAAATAGAAACCAGTATTGATAAACTCTCATAGGAATCCGTAAAGCTTGCAGATAAAAATGCAAGTTTTGTAGGATATTATTTACCTGATTTTAATCTCCTGAACGTTTTTATCAGAGATGGAGTATAACATCGTATAGTTTTTGAGGTCAAAAACCTTGTAGATGCTGATAATAATAAGATACAAAAATCATACGTCAGAACTGAGGAGCATATTCCGCAAATAATGGTAATCCTAAAAGTCCCAAAAATTATTTGAAGATAGTTGGATCCGTACCTATCTTGTGCAGAATAAGTGAGCACCTTCCCATTCACGTCATCAAACTCAACAAAACCAGGCCATTTCAATGACTCAGACTCAAAAAGAGCAAAGCCAGCATCCGGTTTACCACGCCGTATGTATCTGACACAAAATAACATTGAAGCTTGCCAGTAAGTAAACACATGTACCCCACACACACACACACACACACATCAAGTGAATATAGTAATTCACGCACTCAATCCTTGTTGTTCTGCATTTCAAGGAACTGAAATTATCTGACGCATAAACTGAAACAGTGATGAGGGAATCATTGTTTTTATTGTAAAACAAGCTTCGAATAACTTCATCATGACTGACATTTAGAAAGCATATCCTTTGGTTGGTCTCTGCATCAAACAATCAACATGCTATAATCCCAATTTTATAACTGGAAAAGCAATTCTAACATGTATAGAATTAATCTGATTAAAACATTACCACGGCTAAATGCAGCACAAACACCAGACTGTGCAAGAGCAAAGACAATGTCACGAGCAGCAACTATCTCAATAATTTTTGACCTCTTTTTGAGAAATGGCAAAACCATGGCACAATGTCCCTTTGGATCATGGGTATCATATTCCTCCTGGTGGCATTAAACATGAACATACCATCACTACACGAATCAAAAATGAATAAAATACTAAACCACATATGCACATACATATAAGATGGCAGTGCCAAGCCAGAGAAAAGAACAGGACACTGGTACGTGACAGGACATGTATGTTATCTCAAATTTAAGTAATGCTGAGCTAGATAAATGCAAACCCCAGCCCAAACACATGAAGATTGCTGAACTTAAGCATAAAGTTCAGAGTTAAGACACATGATTCGTCAATAAGTAGGATCAATTCAACCATCTTAGGATCTGCTTCATAAATAACAATTCTATTAAGGGAATGTGAAATGAACAACAGTTGGGCAAGGGAAGCAACGTCTCAAATCTTCCGGTTTTCTTTATTTTATTTTTTTCCTTTGATAAACTACAAAGTTGAGAAAGAACGGAATCCCATAAGACAGATTTTCTAGAAAACATGTAAAGAAGGTTTGTTAAAGCATGCAATAATAAGCAACTACAGTAAGTCCCCTATTTAACATTACTTTTTCATATTGCCATAACATATACTATATTAATGTAAGCTGCTTGACAAGACCACCATGGGGAGGGAGAGAGAGAGGGAGGGAAAAAGGGGGGGGGGGGGGGGGGGGGGTGG
>JAUMHB010053314.1:0-16050 GCA_032359685.1 Pittosporum tobira
TTTCGGTTGTTTTGATAAAGAGATGGAATGGGAATGGGAATCGAACTCGGAGATTTGGGTGCTAGCGACCGAGCAAGAGAGGAGATGAAAAAGGGTAGGGTAAAATAAGGTTCATCGATTTGAAAATTTTGGACCACAACCCAATTATTTACACAAGGCCCAACTAAATAATTAACAAACCCAATAAAATATAATTACTTGAGCCCAAAATAAAATGAAAAACATGTCTACGATTTTGAAAAGTACTACTACAAATAGCAGCAAAAGAAATAGTACCACTATAAAATTAAATTAAATAAGTAATTTATCAAAAAAAAATAACAAATATATATTCTACGTACAAGAAATTGCACAAATAATCAACTACAATTATAAAAAAATCATTCAAAAACATTATTCATATCTGAAAACTATAAAGTGTATATAAATTTTAGACTCAAAGAAACATTATTTTCTTTTTCAAAAATAAATAATATATCTATCCCGGGTAACGCCGGATATTTGGTCTAATCACTTTAACTTCATTCTTACCAGCTAAAATCAACCATAAATATTATTGTATAATTATATTTCTATCCTTTTATTAAAAATTGTAAGCAAGAAAAAGAAGAGATATAAATAATTTTAATAAATTAAACTTCTTTTAAAAATGAGAGAAATTAGAAATAATGTGAAAAAATAATTGTTATTTTCTTTTAAGAAATTACAAATGACAATTATTTTATAACAAATTTATCTATCTATAAAGACTATTATTTTGAAATGGAATGAGTATAACTAAAGATTCTAAATTATAGTTGAAATATGACATATAGATATATTCAAATATTTTAATATATATATATATATATATATATATATATATACATATTAAAATTTATGCTATATAATTGTCAACATATATTTTTATATATTTTTTAGTTTGAGTTTTGACATTTGAAATATATATAACCTCCTATCCACTATTTTACATTTATTTAATTTTCTTAATTTATTGATATATCATTTTTTAAATATAAATAAAAATATATATTATTTTAATAAAAAAAGACATGAACATATACTCAAGTAGTTGCGTTAGCATAAGTGTTTTAAGATATGTACATTCAGTAAATTAATAATAAAAAGTAAATCGCTTAAAGCACTTATGTTAACGCAATTGCGTTAACATTTATTCATCTCCAATGTCCTCTATTTTAATATATTATTTATATATTTTAAAATATCAAACTGTTAAAATGTGATAAAAAAAAAAAAATTATGAGACAGAGATAAGAACAACTTGACGGGGGAATGCTTTTCAAGTTTTAGTCTTTTTGACCACAAAATATGAATTGAATTGGAATAGATATTTTTTAACTGATTAAGCAACTCTATTTTAGCTTGTTCAGGTAAAACAAGACTCAGAGTATTTGCAAGCATTCTTCTCTTTTTTTTCTCATAAATTTAGAAAATTAAGAAAGAAAATTTTTTTTATCTCTTCCTAGATACTTACTCTCTTTTGAATACAAATATTTTGTCACATTTTCTAGTTCATTATTTATTTTAATTTATTTTAATAATTATTTATATTTTTTTATTTAATAATAATAAATAATTCTTTAAACATAATTCAATTCACGTCTAGTTATATAACGAGCACGGTTACACTGTTAACGTTCAAGCCATTAACCATGGAAGACCACAACATTAATTTTGTCTTCCTCCCCTATTACACCACAAGCCACATGCTTCCCATGGTAGAATTCGCCCGACAACTCTCCGCCCGCGGGGCCAAATCTACCATCATCACCACCCCATGTAACGCCGCCATCTTCCAATCCTCCATTGACCACGACACCGCCGCCGGCCACCGAATTTCCACCCACACCCTCAAGTTTCCGTCAGAAAAAGTCGGATTACCGGAAGGAATCGAAAACTTTGGTGCAACCACATCGCCTGCCATGATGCACCAACTAGGCTACGGCATCGACTTACTCCAAGAACCAATGGACCAATTAATCCGCGACCTCTCCCCGGACTGCATCGTCTCCGACATGTTCTTTCCTTGGACTGTGGCCACCGCTGAGCATCTCCGAATTCCGAGACTGTTATTTTATCCGTCCAGTGTAGTTGCGTGCTGCATCTCGAGAAACGCGAAGATCCATTCGTCTCGAAAAGACGTACTGGAAGCAGGGACTTTTTTAATTCCTGACCTCCCTGATGAGATTGAGATGAAAGTATCTCAACTCCCTGATCATTTTGTTTCAGAAACACAATACGGCGCTCTGATTGACATAATTAATGCATCAGAGCTCAAAAGCCATGGCATAGTTTTTGATTGTTTCCATGAGCTTGCTCCAAATTACACCCACCATTTCAAGAACTCGACCGGGCTTAAAAATTGGCATGTGGGCCCCCTTTCTCATTTCCAGAATCTGAAAATACCAAAGGCTGCTGCTACGACTACGAATAGTACTGTTAAAAGTTGGCTTGATGATCAAGCGCGACGAACAGTGTTGTACATTTGTTTTGGGACAATGGCGACGCTTCCTCAGGAACAACTAACCCAAATCGCGCTAGCGCTGGAGAATTCCAACCACCCCTTTATCTGGGTGGTTAGGAAACAAGATCGGGAGGAAGAGAAAAATTGGTTGCCGGAGGGATTTGAAGAAAGGGTGGCGGAATCAAAAAGGGGAGTGGTGATAAGAGGGTGGGCCCCGCAGGTGATGATATTGAACCACCCGGCGGTGGGCGGTTACATGACACACTGCGGGTGGAACTCGGTGGTGGAAAGTATTGTTGCCCGTGTGCCGTTGATCACTTGGCCATTGTTTGCGGAACAGTTTTTTAATGAGAAACTGGTTACAAATGTTTTGAAGATTGGAGTTCGGGTCGGGTCGGACGTTTGGAACTCCAGTTTCAAGATTATGGGTCCTGTTCTGGGAAAAGAAAAGATAGAGCAGGCCGTGAGTTTACTCATGGGAAGCTCTCCGGAGATGGAGGCGATGAGGAGGAGAAGTGAGGAGGTGGGAATGATGGCTACGAGAGCGGTGGAAGAAGGTGGTTCATCTTATAATGCTGTAACAGCTGTGCTTGAAGAAATCAAAGCCCGTGCTTTGCGAAAAATATAGAGATGGTTAGCGGTTTTGGATTTCAAATCATCTGTCACATTCTTCTTTCTCATTCCGTTTACAAATATCATTTTTACTACTTATTTTTGTTGACTCATCTGTTGTCAACCAAGAATAAGTAAATAAAGAGTACATGATATTTTTCACTTTTTAAGTCTAGACGAAACATTGACATTGAAATTTGAATTTCTTTGCTCCTTGTAATAATTTAGACTTTGGCTCATGGCATTTTAAGAGTTAAAGGTCGACGATCGTTCGTCTTGTTAGGGATCTACAATATGATACTACCTCCATTCCAAGATTCTCCTATACAAATATTATTCATTTAAAAAAAAAAAAGTTAACTTTGAATATTTTTAATTTTAAATTAACATAAATTTATTTAATTTTCAAAATAATTACTTTTTCAAATTAGTAATGTTTTTTTAAATAGTTCAATATTTTTATAATTATATTGACTATAATAACCTTGAATGCTTATAATCTTGATTTTCAAAAATTAATATATTTTAAAATTGATGGAATAATAGTTGGTGATAACATAGAAATTATAAATTGATTGTTGCTATTGATGAAAATAAGGTTTTACAATATTTCGTTAATTAGGTTTCGATTGTTTTCGAAAGTATTGTAATCCCATCCCTTGTGTCGAGGTTTCTGATATGGTGTACGTTCCTTTAGTTCATCAAACATCTCCGTTAATAGTATGGTGTTGTATTCGTGAGCCTTCTTACATCTTCTTAGATTTTTAGCTTCACATATGACATAAATGGTGAGTTGCAGAGAATGTACGAATTGAGTTGTACTGAACAAGGACAATCTGGACTTAAAAAGTTGCCGGAGGGGAAATAACTAAAAAGGTCAGTTGTCTCCAAATGGCTTAAGTTCGAACCTTAGATTGAACTGATGGAAGAGTTTCACGACATAATTTGTTGGTCTAACTTGGTTTGGACACAGGTGGTAAACCAACTAAAATAAAAATAAAAAAGTCAGTTGCCATTTTGCTTAATCATTCAAATGTATTTATATTTTACTCCTTAATATTTTAAATTAATAAAATAAAATCATGTAATACAAATTTTAAAATATTTTATATTTTTAATTTTTAATTTTTAATTTTTAATAAATTTATATATTATATTTTAATCATAATTTTTTTTTTTTAAATACTTTTTCATACATCTTGAAGTGCCACACAACTACTAAAACGTGTTGGCATAAAATCGTAAGACGGAGTAGAAAGAGCAACGTAACGAGAAATGCTTTTCACGTTTTAGAGCTCATTTGGTACAATTTTTCAAATTGCGATTTGTAGTTTAAATTTAATTTTAAGTTTTTGTTGAAATTTGATTTAAGCTACAAATTCAGTTTTTTAAACTTAAATTTAACCTATTATAATCTATCAAACATAACATTTTACTGTATTTAAGTATTATAATCTCTCAAAACTGCTACTAAACAAACATTTAGTCTTGTCCTCCATCTTTCTTACCACAAAATATGAAATTGGATTCGGAATAGATATTTTTACAAAACAAAAACTCTTTAATTTTTAAAATTTAAGTTATAAATTAAATTTTTTAAATTAAATTTTAATCAATAAAATATATTTTTTTATTGTGTTTAAATTCATAATTTTTTAAAATTATTATTAAACGGGCATTTGATGCATCTAAGATATGTCATACTAGTACACATCTTTTGTCTTTTTCTAATAATCTTCATACAAGTCAAACGACACGTTTTTCACATGTCGCCTTTTCATGAGGCCAATATTATGGGTTTTCTTTGTTTTTTCTAGTGGCTCCAGCTGCCGGATATTAGTTTAACAATAATTGATTTATTCTCGTTCAATACAATTTGACACATGTATCATCATAAATATAAATTATCTATACTTACTCACATAAAATTTTTAATTTTTATTGCGAACCCGTTTATAAGTTTATCCTACTAATTACAAACACGTAAATAAAAAGTTACACGTTTCGATAATAAAAATTAGAATATATAACTGTTTTATTTGGTTTTACTAATTATTAGTGATTATAATTTATTTTTAAAAATTAATTTTTTTAAAATAAAATTTAAAAAATAATTTAAATTTTTTTATGAGTTAGATATAACAATATAATTAATTTATTTTAAAAAATTAATTAATAAATATTTTTTTAACTTAAAAAAATTATAATAAATAAATAAATTATAAATTATTTTGAAATAAACTGTACCAAATAAATTCAAGAATATTCTTAGTTTAACGGCCTTCGGTGCCTCGATCTTACCCTGGATTTCCATTGGGTACTAGGGCGATGCATATTTGAAACTCAAGTTTCAAGATTACGAGTCCTTTTCTGGGGAAAGAAAAGATACAGCAGTCCGTGAGTTTACTTGTGGGAAGCTCTCCAGAGATGGAGGCCATGAGGAGGAGAGTGGAGGAGGTGGGAGTGATGGCTACGAGAGCGGTGGAAGAAGGTGGTTCATCTTATTATGCTCTGACAGCTGTGCTTGAAGAAATCAAAGCCTGTGCTTTGCGAAAAATATAGAGATGGTGACCCGTTTTGGAATTCAGATCACTTGTCACATTTTTTTTATTTTCGTTTCATTCATTAAATATTATTATTATTATTTATTTTCTCGAATTGTCTATTGTTAACAATAAATAAATAAAGAGTACAGCGATATTTTTCAAGAGTCTAGACTAAATATTGAGGCTGAAATTTTAATTTCTTTTTTCTTTGTAATAATTTGGACATCGGCTCGTGGCATTTTAAGAGGTAAGGCCGATGGTTCGTTTTGTTAGGGATATACAAGATGATATTATCTCCGTTCCAAGATTCTCCTATAAGAATATTATTCAGTTTAGAAAAGTGAACTTTGAATATTTTTAATTCTTCCAACATATAATTATCATTATCGATTTGACATTCCAACAATTTAATAATTGTCATATACCTAATTGAATGTAAACATTAAATGTGCGATTTCCAAATTATAAATCTATTTTTACAACATTATTGACTCTATATATATATATATAGTAACAAGTTTGAGAAGACAAACTTGTCAACTCTTCAAAGTATAATTTATTTATTCTTAAACAAGTGATTCTTCCACCAAGTTTGCAATTACAATCAGTTTCATATTAAATATTAATTCTTTTTTCTTTTAAAACAAAATATTCATTCTTTTTTCAATTTTAGATAAAATATTTGAGACTCATAGCATTAGCAAAGAAAGTGAAAGCTTAGAAAAGAAAATAATACGAAAGAAGTATTCTTCAGTTTTTGTGAGTTTACTAAAAATATATATTTCTTCCGTCCCAAAAATAAAAATCAAATTATCTAATATATGCAAATTAAAACAAAAATACTACTTTTAAGATGAGAAAATTATTCTATATCACATAAAATTTGTTTCTCTCCATAAAACTCTTATTCGTTAAATATATATCACATAATGTTTTTGATTTATGTGTTTGGTCATTCATTTAATGACAAAAAAAATCATGCCCTTAGTCTTTCTTTTTGGGATAGAAGGAGTAATAACTTTCTCATATTATATTTGTGAGCTAGTAAGATAAACACAGAAAAACATATTAAAATATATTGTTGTTATTTCAACTTCGCAATTAATTAAAAAAATACCTATTTCTTAGTTACACTATTGATATTTCAAAATTATGCCTCATCCATAATTTTCACATGATTTTATGAACAAATTCATTAAATAATTTTTTTAATACAATTGAAAATTTGATTCTTACTTTAGTTATTCTAAACAATAATTTGTAATTTTATTACAATATATGCAGATATGAGAAATATAAAGAAAAATAAAAATTAGTACTAAATATTTAAATTAACTATATAACCATTAATTTTATTACATCATATTTGAATTTCATAATACCCCAACTCTTGAAAGTCAAATTCATGCTAAAGATCTACACAATTATACAATCATAAAAGTTATTAAATATATAAATTAAAATTTTAATATTATAAATATTATGAGATAAAAAATATTTCACACAATAATATTATTACTATTTTTTAATTTAGTTATCATGTTTACAGGTTAGGCATACAAGAATTTCAGTTTAAAGGTATACTTTATGCGTATATTTTTTTATAAATAGTACACAAAAGTAAGATAAACTATGTAATTGATTAAATAAAAGTAATTAAAATTTTAAAATAAGTAAACTTAAAAATATTTCTTAATTATGTAATAGATTTAATTTTTTTGAAGCCTTGATATTAGGTTTGGTATTAATTGAAAAAAAGTTAAACTTTATATAATAAAGTTACTTTGTAGTCTTGCTCTCTTTTTAATATATTTGTTTTGAAGAAGAATAATTTTTTTGTTGCATAATAATTTGGAATATATAATAAAATAGACTGAGAGATGAAGAACGAGTTTTTGAGAAAGAATATAGAATCCGAATTTTTAATTAAGTTGTAAGGTATATAATTGTTCAAATATATTTCATGAGTAATTAATAAGAACAATTATGAAAAAAAATACAGATTGAGTCTAGCTTCTTTTTTTACAAATCTTGCCAATTTGACAAGAAAATTTTTTAAAGAAAATTGACCAATATTTTCTTTAATTTTTCTTAGTTTTCTTAACCTAAAAATCTCATAAACATAAGATTTATCAAGAAAATTATAATTTTTCTATCATTTATTTAATTTTAAAAACTTAGAAACAATGTGTTAGTTCATCAAACATCTTGATTCCTTTTTCTTTTTTTTCCTAATCAAGTTGGTTTTTTCAACGTATATGTACAAATATGAAAGATTTCATCTCAGCTGAATTATAAAATCATTATTTTTGTCTCGGACTCTCGAGTCCTGTTCGGCAAATCTATGGGAGCAGTGATAAATCAAGTTTAAGTGTGTCAATAATTATCGATTTGAGTATTAACTTTTAAAAATTTTGTTAATGTAATTTATTGAGAGTAAAATTAAGTTTGTTTTAAATTTTGTTTAATTATTGAGTCATGCGTAAATACAAATCGAACTCAAGTAATTTGAAGTTTTCGAACGAGTTATACCGAGTATCAATAAAAAAAAATTGAATAAGTTCCGAATAACTAATTAAACTTTAAATTGCTCTCACTTATACTTGTTAATATTTCAAATTAAGTTCGAATTAAATTTTTAACCGAACAAATTTGCGTCGAGTCCGAACTATTTTATTATATTTATATTCTTACTTGAGTTGATGATACAAGTCTCTATTAGGATGCAGAACTCGATTTCTTTCGTTACAAGTTTCACTCAATTTCTCTCGATACATATTTAGCGACAATATAATTTTACAAATAATTGTGCCGTTAAAATCATCACTACTGCAGTATTTCTTTCGCTATTGTATATTGTAAAAAAATTGATGAAATGTACAATAGAAGAGAGCCTAAAGGAATGAGCTTATTGACCATGATTGGTTTGGTGTTACTAGTAACCTAGAAGTAGAATTACAAAAATTCACTAACATTAAAATTTAAACTGTATTAAAAGTCAATTTTAATCCATCAAAGTTTCAGACAGAATAACAGTTGTAGATGGGATATGAACAAATTACTTGATGAGCCTGTGCAGTGGCAGGGTACTAAATTATTAATCCATCAAACCACTTACCTAAGCAGAAAAGCAACAGAAAACTTGTTGAAGTTTCGATCTTAATATTAATTACTCTAAATGTTTGGCGTTATTCAGACTACATATAAATATTTATTAATGTGATAAAAAAATAATAAATTTTACGTTTTTTTGTATATATTTATACTTTAAGTGACTGAGTCGAAACCATTTTTTTTCTTCATTGTTTTGAGATAGTTATTATCTTATGGAATCTTAAAGAAACAAATGAATATGTTTGTGACGCAATTAGAGAATATGTGAAAGATTTACAACAAAAAAGGGGCCAGATATCTAATGGGTTTTATAACGAAGAAAGAAAAATTATGTGATATAACTGGAGATTATTAGATAGCTTACAACAATGAAAGAGTTGATATTCTTCAACCAATTCAGTGAGCGGATTTTTTTTTCTTCCATGAAATAAATGAGGAGAGCCTTTTGATTGCGAATGAAGTTATGTAAAAGACCATCGAGATTCATGCACTAAACACCATCGAAATTCATGAACTAACCTATAATCTTATATTTAGCCTATTAATTAGTTTAATGTATACTTAAGATTCATACGATGAAGTCTATGTAATTAATAAGTAGTCCATTGAGTTTAGTTGCAACTCGATAGAGTCATAATAAAAATACTGAGTTGACTCAGTAAATAAATTAAAATGAGAAGAATAAATTCAATATTTGTGTATTTATATATTATATTAATTTAACATGTACGTTCTTATTATTAAGGGTTTCTTGATAAAATGAACTTACAAAGTAATTCAATTCATTCAAATTTTGAAATTAAATTTAAATTATAAATTCGACATTTTAAACTTAAATTTGACCTACTAAATATGTAAGTATTTTATTACGTTTAAGACTTATAAACTCTAAAAATTATTTATGTTAACTGTTAACTCCAAACGAGCATTAAATTCAAGTTTCAAGTTATCAAGGAGGATGTTTCACAAAATCTGAAAGCCAAGCTCTCACATAAAAGTTTGGGGTACCACTCTGTGGATGTTTGGTAGGAGAGTGGCCAACGCTTTAAATAATTGTCTACAGTTAAATTCAATTATAAATTTTTGTTTAATGAGAGTCTAGGTTGTACATTTAATTTTTTGAATTTAATTTTAATCTATAAAATATAATCTTTTAATGTGTTTGAATTTTTAATTTTTAAAAATTGCTATCAAACAATCACTTAATGCATATAGCTAGATACTACCATGTCCGTACAAATTAATTTTCTAAAATTTAATTTTAATTTTTTATTATATTTAAATTTATAATTTTTAAATATTATCATAAAAGAAGCACTTAATGCATGTAGTCAGAGTATGCCATACCGGTACACATCTTTTGTCTATCTTGTCTTTTTCTAATAATATTCATACACGTCAAACGACATGTTTTTCACATTTATCATTGGGTTTTCCTACTTTGTCTTTTTCTAGAAGTTCCAACTGCCGGATATTAATTTAACAATAATAATAATTTATTCTCGTACAATACTATTTGACTCGTATATTATCATAAATTTAAATTATTCATATTTATTTACAAAAAAAAATTAAATTGTGCTAAACAAATCCTAAAAGAGATTTTAAGGGCGTTCATATGGACTGATCCATTTTGTCGCTTTCTTCTTCTTCTTCTTCTTCTTCTTCTTTGCCCTTTTTTCGTTACTTTTATTTGTTGTTTTCTTTTTCTTTTCACATAGATAGACGTGAACCTCGAGATTTATCCTAATTTTATTTTGCTTCGAGATTTGTCCAACTTAAATTATGATTGATAAAATTATATTTCCTTACAAACAAAATGTTTTTTTTCGTCCATTAAATTGCTTAACAATCTTATCATTTTCAACTCATAGTTTGAAAAAATGATTGATAAAATGTCATTGAGCATAATTTTTATCAAAATGACCAAAATGCCCCTGGTCATTATATTATTATTTTAACTCAATTTCTTGAAAAATAAAGAATGCATAAAATAATTATATTGGACATCATAAAAGGACAATTTCATATTATTAATTGTTCATAAAAATTCGGGTTCTCACAAAATTCTTTTTCTTTAAACATACACGACATATTTTTATTAATGTATATACCAAAGTCATTCATTTTGGTCCTCATTATTTAGGATGGAGAGAGTAGTTTACACTATTGATAAATATATGAACCAAATCAAATGGCTAACATCGTTTTTAGTTTTTAAAATTTTGTAAATTGAACTTACAAATCAAAAAATACCACTGTTTTTACCTTGAAAGAGATGTAGCATAATTTATTTTCACAATTTTTGGGAGATAAATTAAAATACAAATATAAACTTTCATTTATGAAAGATGAGAAGGATGATATTTTCAATATTAAATATAATATAAGCTATAACTATTTTCGAGTAATTTGAAGTTTTTGAGTGAGTAATACTGAGTATCAATAAAAAAAATATTTTAATAGGGTCCGAATAACTAATTAAACTTTAAAATATGCTCATTTCAACTTGTTAATATTTCAAATTAAGCTCGAATTGAATTTTTAACCGAACAAATCTGTATCGAGTCCGAACTAATTTATTCTATTTATGGTCTTACTTGAGTTGAGGATACAAGTCTCTATTAGGATGCAGGACTCGATTTCCTTCATTACAAGTTTCACTCAATTTTCCTCAATACATATTTAGCGACAATATAATTTCTCACAAATAATTATGCTGTCAAAATCATCACTACGACAATATTTCTTTTCCTATTGTATATTGTAATTTTTTTATTTTTTTTTTTGATAAAATGTACAATAGAAGAGAGCCTAAACGAATGGGATATGAACTAATTAGTTATGAGCCTGAGTAGTGGCTGGGTACCATACTACCACTTACCCAAGTAGAAAAGCAACAGAAAACTTGTTGAAGGTTCAATCTTATTATTAATTATTGTAAATATTTGGCGTTATTCAAACTATATATAAATATTTATTAATTAAATTAAATTTTTTTTTTGAATTTACTTGTATACTATTTTTTTAACACATATTTGGCGTTATTCAAACTATATATAAATATTTAACTTTTAACACATTAATAAATAGCATACAAGTAATGAAAGGATAAAATAAATAGTATACAAGTAATAGTATACATTAATAAATGTGTTAAAAATTAATAAATTTTATTTTAAAAAAAATAGCATACAAGTAAATTCAAAAAAAAAATTTAATTTAATTAAAATCAATCAAAATAAATATTTAATTTGATACGTTGTAAAAGACCATAGATTGCGGTGCATCTTATCTTATTCTAACACTCTTTTCTATACCTTGTCAGTGTTTGTCTATCTATCAATGTATTAAAATGACTAAGGGCTTTTATGGTAAGCTTTAATTAAATTAATTATAGTTTATTTTTAAAAATTAATTATTTTAAAATTAATTAATTTTTTTTTATGAATTAAGTATAACAATATTATCAATATATTAAAATGACTAAGGGCTTATTTGCCCCTTTTTCGTTACTTTTATCTTTTGTTTTTTTTCTTTTCACACTGGTAGATGTGGACCTCGAGATTTATCCTAATCTTATTTGCTTCAAAATTTATCCAACTTAAATTATGATTGATAAAATTATATTTCCTTACAAACAAAATATCTTTTTTGTCCATTAAAGTGCTCAACAATCTTATCATTTTCAACTCAGAGTTTGAAAAAATGGTTTAGGTGACCTTCCAATATTATTTCAAAGAAAAATAAAATGGTCATCAGTGGTTAATAAATTAATATTAATTGAACATTTTTCACTTCCAAAAAGTCAATTGATAATAATTTTAAATTCATAATTAATATAATCTTTTTTAGTTTATTGACACTATAATTTTGAAATTTGAAAATTTAATTTGTTAAAAACAAAAACTTTTTCTTACCCTAACTCAAAAGGATTCATTTTACTTTTAATTTTAATGCTCCCTCAGTGTTGGAAAAAAAATATTTGTCTTAGACTTTTTAAAATTAAATTACAAATTTAAGTTATTATGCTAAGTTTAGAAGAATAAAATATTATAACTTGTATTTTTTTAAGTACTCCATATGTTCCAGAAAGAATGATTAAAATAAATAATTTATGTAGTTTTAGAAAAGTTATTTTTGAAAGGGAGATAAATTTTAAGCCATAGATAATTTGAATATTCCCGTAGAATTTTTTTTTAAACATACCATACATATTTTTATTAATGTATATACCAAAATCATTTATTTCGGTCCTCATTTTTTAAGACGGAGAGAGTAATTTACACTATTGACAAATATCTGAACCAAATCAAATGGATAACATCGTTTTTAGTATTTTAAATTTTATAAAAGTATAATATATTTTCACAATTTTTGGGAGTAAATTAAAATACAAATATTAGTTTTCATTTATGAAAGATGACAAGGATGATATTTGCAAATATTAAATAAAATACGAGCTATAATTTATTAAATTATGTATTTGTACAATTTAAAAAATATATATATATATATTTTTTAAATTTAATAATTTTTTTTTTTTTTATTATGAATACCACCTCTTGCCTAGTAAATGAAAAGCCCAATATTTATGGATATCAGTTTTGAATATGTACGGGAAAATACAAATAAATTAAATACGCAAATCCGGCTTCGAGATATCCAAAAAGTAAGTTCGATCTCATCATATCTTTTTTCAATTCTGTCAAAATTTCTGCGAATCCTTTCAAGTCTATTCAATTTTGCAAATTGGGTGAAGATAAATAATTTGGATTCATACGCAATCCGTCCTGTAAAATCAAACTAAGTGGTGCTACTTTCTTTAATTGAATTTAATATGAACTTACAAAAAATAAATTCAAATTTGTGGAGTTGGCGATATGGTTTGAGAGTTGAGACCTGTACATAAAAATTAAACTAATTCATTTCTAATATTTCATTCCATTTTTTAAAATTGTTTTTTTTTGAGGTGCAATATATTTCATTTCTTTGAATATTATTATTTGAAATTCTAGTTTATAAGGAAAGGCGACCTAAGTATTTAACTTCAAACTCCGAATTTTCAAATCCCACTCGTCCTCCTCCTCCTTCCTCCCTCCTCCTGCTCCTCCTTCCTCCTCCTCCTCCTCCTCCTCCTCCCAACGGGTAGAAAGCTGACTTTACTCTTTCTTAGCTACTAAAAAAGCTACTGCAGCTGAATTTAATTTATCACATACTATGGATCTCGTCATGTTATTATACTATATTATCGTTATCGTTGTCTCAATTCCTCGTTATTTTTTTCTGTATGCTGCTATCTTCATCTGTCGCCGTATCCACCAATTCATTCACAAAGACTATGTGGTAATGCCACCATGGCGCTTTGATATTCCCGATGGATGAATGAATGAATTCCGGAGCCGCGCCCCACCAGCATATATATACACGGCGAGGAGTGAAGAAATACTCCTATTACCATAACATAGAAGTTGGGCGAAGCCAAATGGTTAAACACTTTGATGTCAAGAATGAAGCAAGGAGTTCCTTCTTTCTTTTTGTTAGATATTAATATTCTAATATTTGTGGTATTAATATTTATGGTGTTAATATTTTAGTATTTATGATATTAGTATTAATTAGTATCCGATGTAGAATTAGATTGTGTACTTGACCCGTAAATTATCATAGCTTGGTCTATAAGTTAAGTATGCTTATATAAGACCTCATATCTACTGCATAATTTTCAAGTCATATTAATATAATTTTATTCTTATATTATTTCAATATATGATTTTCTCATATATTATGGTTATTCTTTATATTTTTATATAAACTCTAATATTTTTTTCCTTCTTGAGCATGTTTCCTTATTTGTTCAACTACTGAATATGCTTTCCTTTTTGGAAATTCAATGCATCTATGGAGTTATGCGTGTTATACATGGTATTTGACTTGTCAAAATTATTGATCTATATTAATGGAGTTTGTAACTAACTGAAGAGATAAAAGAACTTGGAGGAAAAGAAAATATTATTCCATAATCAATGAGTGAGTCAACTTACATAGTTTCTACACTACTTCAACTGTTCTTAAATAATTATTTTTTAAAGGCATATATATATGTCTTGCTTATGAGTCTGTATCTAGGAATGATGAGCCATGTTTGAACTTTTTCACTAACAAAGTGACAATCGATTTCAATGTACTTTGTCTGGATATGATAAACTGGATTAGAAACAATTTCCACAACAGCAGTGTTATCATAGAATACAGGAATGGGAAAGGAAATGGTAACATGCAGATACTTGAGTAATGCAAATAACCAAACAATTTCACATATTGTATTAGCTAATGCCCTATATTCAGCCTCTACAGATGAACGAAATGTAATACTCTGTTTCTTAGCTTGCCACGACACTAAAGATTTTCCAAGGAAAAGACCAAAGCCAGTAACAGATATACAAATAAAGACAAAGGACTGGTGGTAGAAAAATAAAGTCCTTGTCTAGGAGTAGCTTTAATATACTTGAGAACTCGAATCATAGCTTGATTGTAACTGTTATGGATAAGTTTGAAGGTTCTCCTATTCCATTTATTCTTGATGGTACTAATTATGTTGCATGGTCCCAAGCAAATAGTAGTTTTTTGAAGGGAAAGAGATTGTGGCGATATGTTATAGGGAATATTAATGTTCCAACAAAAAAAGTGACTTCAACCAAACCTAATGGAAATGTCATTATCACCCCATCTAATGAATCTGAAGAAAAATTCCAAGATCGACTTGAGGATGGGATTGCAAAAATAATCAAGCCATTACATATTTTCACAATTCTTCTGTTCGTTCTATTAATTTGCAGTTTGGACGTTATGAAACTGCAAAAGGAGTACGGGATTTTTTAGCTTCTCGATAAACTACTACTGGTTTGGCTCATCAATATCAAATTCTTACAAATGTTGCTAGCCAAAAACAAGAACCTCGAGAGAGAATCACGGATTTTCATTCTTAGATGCAATGTCTTTGGGACTAGTTGGTATTATCTGAACCAAAGTGGAAATGTGCAGACGATACCGTACTTTATGAAGACTATAGGGACCAACAACATCTTATGCAGTTTCTGATGTCTTTAATGGATACTTATGAGCCTATTGAGGTTCTCTCCTACGTCGAGTTCCTCTACCATCACTTGAAAGTTTAATTTTTTAGCTCAATTATGAAGAAACTTACCTGAATACTTCTTTCAAGAAAGAATGTCATTATTGTCACCAGCTAGGTCACTTCATCAATGATTGTCCGACAATACCTATTTCAAA
>JAUMHB010053335.1:0-16048 GCA_032359685.1 Pittosporum tobira
TTCACATCACTTAATGCCCCTTTAAAAATTTGCATCGCCGGAAAAATTTGAATATTCCGGCCAAAATTGAAATTGAATTTGTCGGAAGGTTTAATTTCAAAAAATATACGAATATTGAGATTCAATTTCAAAAAGTTTTTTTTTTCAATGTTCAATGTCTAAAAGTGATAACAACACATGGTCAAAAATACTTTTAAGCCTATATATATATATATATATATATGAATTAATTACTGTTATTTCAAAATATTTAAGAATTCATCCATATGTACATAATTGATTTTAATTAATTTAACAAGTAAATCTATTTCTTTTTAATAATCATTAAAAGACTTGGCCAAGATTCGTCAATCTCTGATGAGTTATCTTTGAAGAATGCTTGGTAATAATATTTGTTCCTAATATTCATGATATTATAACTCGTATCCCAAGGTATTAATTACCATAATGTAATTAAACTCTTTAGAACGTCTAAACAATAAATATAACAATACTAAGTCCATTACAATTTCAACATTAAATAATTTTACATATTGGAATATGTAGAATTCATAAACGTATTTTATATTTATGGCAATCCAATAAAATATATTTCACTTGATTCCGTTTAATGCACACCGCTAATGCATTAGTATTTTAATTAGAACTCCAACTTCCGTGAATAAGATAAATTATCTTCATTAAAATAGTATAACTTACATGATAATGTCTTCATATTACCTAAGGTTATTAGCCAATAACCTTTATAACATACGATTTCTATCTTTTGTGTATAAAAAAACTTATTTATACACATAATTATATTACGTAATATAGAGACAGATAATAATACATGACCAAATTATGAATAATGTAATACTATTACCTAAAGATAAGAGACTTCACATGAAATAAACAAGCAAATAATTAAATAAAATATTTATGACAAAAATCCAACAAGTATGAAATGAACTCTCTATCTTGAAAAGGAATCCATTTTGTGCGAGGACAGAGTATGTGTCATGGGATTTGTTCTTATTTTTCTTTTTCTTTTCCTTTTTCTTATCCTTTTTATGTTATGGCCCCCATGGTGTCATGTGGCACAATATAATATAAGGCATGTTCTTCCTTTGCCGAAGATAGCAGGGTTAAAGAGTTTGTTGGAAGAGTTTTCTCCCCAATGTGAGTCCGATAATAAGTTCAAGGTAGTTGCACACTTTAAGTATTATTTTTTTTTTAAGATCGTACGGTTGATATGGAAATGTCACTATCTTCATTTTATAACTTTTGCAATATTTTTGATTTTTGGATGTCACATAATTTTTACAATATTTCATTTTAAAAAATATAATAAGTAAATTATTTAGGTTATCCTTTATCAACTGATCTATCACTTTAATTATTATTCTAATATTATAACTCATCATTTCAACTATTATTCCAATATTTAAAACTATAACAACATTATGATAACCACTTCAACCACTACTCTACTATCTGAATCTCTAATATTATAAAAAAAAAATTTAGACAATTTCATAAGTAAAACTATTTTTTAAGATCCATAAAAAAGATTAATTGTTAAAGTAAATCTAGAAGTGAGGTAGTAATTGACATGGCTCACAATTAGCCACTCAAATTGGGACTCAGTTGACTTTTACTGGTTTGTTGTTATTCAACAAGAATCTTGTTTGGCTTTCACGGATGAAACCGACAAGAAAATTTGTTTCGGGAAAGTGATCATTAACTTAAGGAAGCGAAGGTTGGGCAGAAATTCAATAAAGAAATCAACGTGATTCAACTTTTACCTAGACTTGAGTAGCTAGTAGTTTTTTTTTTTTTTTTTTTTTTTTAAATTAAATTTTTATAAATTAAAATGAATATAATTACAATGGCAAAGGGCATACTCCGAAGAAGCATTTTTGGACAAGCATCAAGACATGAGAACCCCTTGATACACATCCGAATGTCTAGCTAAGAAGCAAAAGCAAGCTAAGTAAACTAAAATAAATAGATAAACAATGGGCAAAACAAACGGTCCAAAATAGACTAGGTTAAACTAATAATCCAGTCGTTTAGATATCTATGAGCTTGGGCAAGTTTGTGAAATCTCTGAGAGCTTTGAAGACGGCATTTCACAAGGCTGATACATTCCGATGCTAATGCTACAGTTGAGATTTCTTTACCTCCATGATTTCGGCTATTTCTTTCCCTCCAAATGGTATAAACCACTGTAGCTAAACTAAGATTTTGAAGATCAAGGAGAATCCAAGAACCTTGTGCCTTAGTAGCATATTCAATCACATTCGTCCAAATAGTTGAGTTAAGTATCCATCCTCTACGGATACTCACCATTTGAATAATATAGGAGGAGTATGTACAGTCAAAGAACAAGTGCTGAAAACTTTCATCTTGGAATAACTTGCATTTCTCTTCGAATCATGACATCGACTGTAGTAAGTTTAGTAGGAAGAGCCATCCAAAGAACAAAGTTGTATCTAGGAACATGAAGTTTATGCCAAAGTAAAAGATGTCAAAGATTAGTGGATTTCTTAACGCCAATAGAATCCCAGATAATAGAGGCTTTTACTTGAGATAAATCATATTCATCCGACAAGACTTTATCACAGCGATTCAATGAGAAGGGAAAATGCATATTGAAGACATTCCTCCATTGAATAAGTGAATGGTGGTTGGATAAAGGGAGAGTCCAAGAACCACTATCTAAGATATCACTCACTTTCGCATTCGGACCAAGTGTAGAATGAACAACAAGATCCGAATGTATAGAGTTTGAGAATAAAGTATCATTATGCCATGGATCAAACCAAAGGCTAATATGAGTGTCATCTCCCACAGAGTACCGAATATGATTCAAAGCAACCAAACGAAGTTTAAGAGAACTTTCCTCCAGATCCAAGAACAATCAGTAGAAATTTTCATAAGCCAAAAATGTTTGTGTCTAAGAATGGTCTTTTTGATCCAAGTGACCCAAAAAGAGGTGGGGAAGGGTTGAATAACTTGTCAAAGATGAAGAAGGATTTGAGCTTTGTTCCATTCTTCTAAGCACTTTATGCCGAGACCACCCTCAGTCTTGGGGAGGGTAACTTGAGACCAAACCACTTTTGCACCATGTTTATCAAGAGATGGGCCGTTCCAAAGGAAACGGTGAGGACAGTTTGAATAGAATGAAGAACAAACTTGGGAAGAATGAAGTAGTTGGACCAATAAGATTGGATAGCAAAGAGGACAGATTTTATGAACTGTAAACGCCCGAGTAAGAGAGAAATTTAGAAGTCCAAGAAGAAACTCTAGCTGTGATTTTATGGATGAGAGGAATACAATCAGTGCGGGACAACCTAGTAGATATGAGAGGAACTCCAAGGAACTTAACCGAAAGTCTAGCAAGAGGGAATTGGATATGGTCTAGAATTTCTTGAACAATAGAGGGGGAGATATTGGATAAGAAACATTGACTTTTTGAGGGGTTTGGGGAAAGACCCGAAGCATTTGCAAAACATTGAAAGGCAGAATAGAGGACTTTAACCGAAGAGAGATCTCCATGAGTAAAAACAAGGTCATCAGCAAAGCAAAGGTGAGTAAGGTTTAGGTCCTTTGTACGCCAATAGAATTTGAATTCAGGACTCGTGGTATTAGCATTTAGAAGCATAGAAAGAGCTTCCATAACCAATACAAAAAGTTATGGAGAAAGAGGATCAACTTGTCTAAGACCTCGAGACCCTTTAAAGTACCCACAAAGAGTCCCATTGACTTTAATCGAAAACATGGGCGTAGTAACATAGGCTCAAATCCAAGAGAGGAATCTGAACGGAAATTACATCTTTTCAAGTATGTCAAAGAGGAACTTCCAACTAACCGAATCGAAAGTCTTTTTTAGGTCAATATTCATAGCACATCTAGGAGGGCCACCTTTTCTATGATAATTCGAGTAGCTAGTAGTTACATCAGAAAAGTTGAGATATACTACTAGTGAATAATAGTGTCGTCACTCGGACCAATATTTGGAACGACCAAGCCTTTACTTACTATCCAGCACAGCTCTCTTTGCTTCTTTAGTAAATGAACATTAATTCGTCATCCATGCCTTTTCAATCAGACTTCAAGTCTGCCCCAGTTTATTCTATTCCCAGTGCAATTTAATGAACTCTCTAGTCTCAAAGCTCTTTTTCATTTATTTTTTTGAATAAAAAATATTGTTGAAAAATAATATCTTTTAAATAAGAGTGAAAACAAGTCAATCTAATAGAGTATAACTTACTCATATTCTACTTGTATAATTTATCGAACTTGAAATTAAGTTCGTGTATAACTTGTTTAATTATTGAGCCGAGCACGAAGATGAATCGAACCCAAATAATTTGAAATTTTCGAGCTAAGTTCTAATGAATATCAATAGAAAAAAATAATTTAATGAAGTTCGAATAATTAATCGAACTTTAAAATATGTTCATATTATGTTCGTTAATATTTTAAATCAAGCTCAAATAGAACTTCTAGCCAAATAGTCACATAATCGTGAATCGAGCTCGAACCATTTGGTTCTATTTATATAACCTTATCCCTAAACCCTTACAACTGTTACAATATTAGCAGAGTTTCAGACCATAAAATGCCATATCACATTGTATGCATTTAATGAAACATGTTACGTGCATCGTAGTAAAGGAGGCAGCGGCATAAGCAAATTTGCATTATGATAAATCATGCTACGACCCATTCATTCCAATTCTCATATATTGCAAAATATCATCTTAAGCTAATAAGGATAGTAGTCAAGAGTCAAGACTGAACCTGACAAATAACAAAGGCATAGTATCTAGATTCTCTAGATTATCCAATTGGAATCCATATGACCAAATGAAGCATGTCCTCACATTGCTTCTACGCACATTCCTTACCAGAGACTAACTGCAAAATTTAGATCAACGCAACAGGCCAACCAAAATGTCACATAAAATGTATAGGAACTGAACTATGTTTTACAGCAGTTGAAGTACACGATGCCATTTTTTTGAAATCTTGAAAGTCATTTAGCAGCCCAAAACAATTAACTGTTGCAATGAGCCGGTGATGCTCTGACACAGAGAAATGTGCATACCAGTAAACAGAAGTAAGACTCATATTATATCTGTAAGACGTGAGAAGTATGCATCTACTCCAAGCCCTTGTGCACAGCGAAGTTCATTTCAGACTGCTTTAGAAAAGTAGTTCATCTGGTCCCTGAAAATTGGTATCACCTGAAATAGAACAACATCGAGTATCATGTAGTGGCCTGTGAAAACTGCTTTACTCACTTTCTAAAGCAAAATCCCGTTATATCCAAAAGATAAAAGCAGAGCAATGTTTAGATACATCAGGATGAAAATATACTTTGGTTCAACCTGACCATCTATAACCACAAACATGTACAGGTAAATAAACATTTGACGGAGCAGTAATTACGACAGTCATAAGAAAAAAATTTAGCCCATAGATTAGTTTTATTTCAATTTTGACTCTTAAGATTTACAAATTGACTCAAAAAGTCAAAAGTGTTTTCTAATTTTGGTAAGGAGGGAGTGCCTTCCCCGGCCACGGTGATGGAAAAGCTGAAACCATTTGATTGGAAAAAATATTCGAGTAGTTTATAGGAAAATGGCATAAATAACTCTGTTATTTATCAAACAAGCTGGATTAGAATGAATTAAAAGTACCTCTAATCAAAATGCATAAGGATCATCTACATATGGATTCAAAGAACCTTCTGAGAACAAATCGCCTATATTGGAAGGCTTTGGATGACCGTCTCCCTTGATTCCCTGATCAGAATTTAGAATATTAGAAAATGATCTTTAGTTAAAGCTAAAGGAAACCCTCATGGTTTGAAATATGTTACAAAGGAAGACTTTCTTCCGCACGCCTAGCTTATATTCGCTACCTTCATTCCAAATTCTAAGGTCACTTGGTATTGTAGCTCTTGTAAAGAATAAAAATGTCTCCTACAATTTGAACAGGGAGAAAACTTGAATTAAATAATTTAGCTTGTTCATATTGTACCAGTTTTTAGCTTCTCTCTCTCTCTCTCTCTCTCTTCCCCCCCAACCCACACACACACCCCACCTTACCCTTCCTCCTCCTCTTAATATTCAACAAGTCGGATTAATCAGTACAACACATAACACATGAACCCCCAAAACACATCAAACTGCTCTCCAGAAAATTTTAAACAAAAAAATATCTTTTCGTACCAATAACCGGTGGTACACAACTACACATCATAACGGGACATGATGGCTTTCTATAAAATGACCGAAAAAGCAAAAAATGAAGGATTTAAAGAAGTAAGAGCATAAAATAAATTTTCATGCTGATACCTTAACATCTCTGGGAGTAATGACTTTTGGTGTTTTCCTCCTCTGGTTCTTCCTTGGATCCTAATCACACACATGCAAGATATGAAAATACAAAGACATTATATGTACAGGAACCATTACAACAGTTTGCTATCAAATGTGTACACATACCTCAAACATTACGGTACTTTTTGTTTTTCTTCGTTTTGTTATCATCCTGCCATTTGATGTTTCAACTTCATATTCACGCCGAGTTACCTGCCATGATGTGGTACAAGTAAAGAAAAATTATAGGCGGGACAAGACCATTTGAATTATAAGAGTAGGTAACATTATCGATAAGACAGAACACCAAAGACAAATAACCACTCCTCGTTACTACTAATTTCACACTTTTTTCTTCCTTCGAGTTTACTATTGCAATAATAAGCTATCCGTCCATGAAGTATTCAGAACCTTACTAAAATTTCCTACACATTATATTACATAAGATTACATATTTCTCGCATCACTTGTGTGTGGGACTCAAATTAATTCAGTTGTAGAAGCAAACTCACCTTCTGACTATGTTTAGGAATACTCATTACGCTTCCTCTATTACCATTCTCCACTTTCTTCATTAAGTAAGAAACTGGTGATTCTGCTGTCAGGTAAGGTGAATTCTACAAACAGAGAAACACATCATTGTACAAATTTACAGTCAATGGTAAATAAATTATGAAGGGAGGCAAAATGATCTGTCAATGCTATATCACCTTCTCTTCGTTTTCTGCTCTGACCATAGCATCTCTTTTGCCACTTCCAGAATTTCTCATCTTGGTTGCCGAAATGGAATAGTTCTGTCACATTATGAGCTCGTAAATGAGTCTATTTTCTAAGGTATATGATTTTCAATAAGCCACACATAGGCCAATAACAATGACACAATAGGTTTCAGTAACATTTCACACTTTAAATATCGGTTACTTAAAAACGACATTATCTGCTGTTAATTTACTCTCGAGTAAGCAACAATAATAAATTTTAAAAAATGCTTCCATATGTTGCAAAGCTTATATAATGTAATTACTTATGATTTCACTTCAAATTAAATTAGTTACAATAATTTGGCTCTCCCTATGAAACAAAGACATATAAGCATTAAAATGAAAACCTCACACAAGGAATCTTTAGAAGAAACCAACATTTACCAAAATGATATGTGCATGTATGTGTGTGTGTATATATTTGTACAAGAATTTGGCTCTCGCTATGAAACAAAGACATATAAGCATTAAAATGAAAACCTCACACAAGGATTCTTTAGAAGAAACCAACATTTACCAAAATGATATGTGCATGTATGTGTGTGTGTGTATATTTGTACTATCAGATCAAGATAAACATGCTATAGAATTTCACCTTAAGTAACTATTACAAGTCTACCTTCAGATGGTAAGTTCACTTCAACTGCCTATGTCAAAAAATGAAACAAAATCTTATAAGAAGTATTTAGGAAGAAATCGATCCTGCTTAGATAAAGCCATAAAGGTTTAGCATTGTTGCATTTTTCATTTGAATAGCACACTGTTGAAAATTTAGCTGGATCCAATTAAGGTACTTAGTACTTACTGACCAATACGAGGTGTCATTTTATTTATTTATTTGGTTTTTGATATACTTTTTTAAAGTCTGAAAAGGACATCAGCAATGTATGCTGCAAAATAATTAAATGGACTAATAGTGATATGTCCTGCCAAATCCCCCAATCATCTAAGCCAGGAAGGATCAAATTCTTACATCTGCATACACATGCCCATAAACACACACGCATGTGTGTGTGTGTGTGTGTGTGTGTGTGTGTACAGAGAGAGAGAACCTTTTTAGAGTCTACTTCTTGATCATCTTGTTGATTGTCACCCATTACTTTCCATTGCAACTGTAATAGAGCTCTCTGCCTCTCCTCCTGTCATAGACCACCATGACATTAAGAAAATGTTAGTGCTCAGTTTACAGAGAGCTAGAAAAACAATGTGTAAGTGATCAGTTTACAGAGAACTACAAAAATTACTTACTTTCACCCTCTGTAAATCCAACTCCTCTTGAAGTTTCCTACACTCGTCTTCATGCTCATCCCTCAAAGCTCTTAGCTGAGCATCATGTTCTTTCCTAACTGATAATGTTTTCTGAAGATATCAATCAAGTAGTTAGAATTCAGAATGCCATAGAGTGTAGAATAGTTCACAAGCTTGACAGCTTACTTATCATTTCAAAGAGTCATCTACCTCTCTCAATTCATTTTCAGCTTGAAGTTGGACACGTTTTAGCTCCTCACTGTTCTTTTGTATAAGATTTGCTTCCTTTGTATCATGCTCCTGCCTAATACGAGTAATCTACAAAATCAACATACTGAGAGTTAGGCAAAACTCATTTGAACAATTCTCAAGATAGAAAATGTAAGAAAATAACATGTAGTAGACCCAAATCAGTAACTGTTCCTCAGAACAAAGCTCTACAATTTGATATTCTGAATCTCATTCACTAAGATAAAATTGCATGATTCTGATAGCATACACAATTTACAAATCGAGTAATGCCACAAGGTATCTGACAGAGTAAACGAAATAAGGAAGGTAACAGCTCCTGATTGTTGTGGTATGAAGACCCATTACTTCTCCTTTATATGAAGTTAAGATGTCGGCTGGGAAGAGGATAATGTTGCTTATCTCTATGTATAGTTTAACGGTTATAAAATTATACAAAATATTTGGTCCAAACTGCTCACGTATGGCAACACAAATACAAAATATAAACACAACTCACATTTAATACCCCCATCAAATACCAAAGACAACTGACACATGATCAAACATACAATTTGAAGCTGCATTGACACATACCAAAGAAGCTTGTTCTTCCTGTATCCCCATCAAGTACTGTTTTGATTCCTCTTTGCACTCTGCGAGCTTTTGGTCACATTTTCTTTCCACTTCTTCAATACCTTTACCTGCCTGAGAGTTCAAACATGTAAGGTAAGACACATTACGTGAATCCAATCAACAGCAGAAGGATAATCAGCAAACCTTTTCTTTCTCAACTTTAATGCTCTCCAGCTTCTCCACCTCATACTTCCTTCGGATGTCATTAATGGCCTGATCAAGTTCTGTTGTTTGTTAAAGAGGGACCAGAAACCTTGAAGAACTATGTAAAATGATAGAGGACAGCACCTGATCATTTTTATGAGATATCTCCTTCAAACGCCTTGATAGTTCTAGCTGTTTGCTTTCTAACAACTGATCATGCTGCTTCTTAGCTTCTGCAAGTTTACTTTCAGCCTCAGTCAGCAACCCATGAATCTGCAGTTATCTAGAGTTCAGCAAAAAAAAATATTCAAGAATTCATGAAAGAATGTATTAGTTAGAAAGTTTAGTTGTTTGAAGAACCTCGGCCTTTTGATCTTCCAACTGTTTCTCTCTGTCCTTATATTGCAGAATGAGTCTGTCCTTCTCTTCTGATATATTTTGAAACTGATTTACTTGTTTCTCGTGTGACTCGAAATTCTGTTCATGCTTCTCAATCTCCTTCTGGAGGACATTTATGTCTTCTTCTTTCTTCTGTATCTCTGCTTGCAGTTTTTCAGCATTATCTTTATTCACAATTTCTAATTCCGACACTTTCAGCAATAATTCTTCCTGCAAGTTAAAAAATTAACGGGGTAAAAATAAAAGCTTAGCATGCAAAAGTGGAAAAAAATAAATAAAAATAAAAACCATATGAGCTGTTGGGAGTTACCATTCTTTTCGCAGATAATTGAGCATTTTCGGATGTAGTCTGAAGTTTCTCCTCCAATGTGATGATCATTGTTTCCATTTCTGTCTTCTTGGTAAGAACACTTTCAGCTTTTGATTCTAAACTCCGAATTCTCTCTTCTGCTAAGCGGCATTCTTCTGCATGTTGTACCATTGCATATTCTTGTTCTTTCTGGAGTTCATTGACCCTATTTTTCAAGTCCTGATTGACCAATTCTAGGGTATCTTTCTCTGATGTAGCATGCAAGAACTGGTCACGAATCCTATCATATTGTCGTTGAGCAAGCTGAGTACCAAGGTCCCTTTCCTCCTGGGCCAACTTAATGCAAGAAGCGTATAAAGTGTTAAGCTGCATGACCTTGTCTACAAATGCCAGACTTTGATTATCCAATTCGGTCAAGCTTGCAGCCAGAAAATTAACAAATTCTTCAAGGTTCTTTATCTCCTGCTGTGCCATATCTAATTTGTTGGAAACCCTTTGGTTGCAAGATAGAAGATCAGTCTTTTCACAATCCAACTTCTCCTTGGAACCCATCAAATGTTTAAAGTCATCTTCTTTTAGTCTTAACTCAAGCTGCAATCCTTCCATCTTAGAAGTCAAAGTCTGGATAGCCAATGCTTTAGATTCTATAGTTTCTTCAAGCTTTTTAATCATGGTATCTGCATGAAGAAGAGCTTGTAAGTGGGACAAATATTTATATTTTACTGAAGCAGTTTCTACGGAACATGTTTGTGCTAACAGATGTTTACTCTCATCATCTGAGGTCAAAAGTAAAAGTTAAAGGTGGCCGGCAGAGTCGAGTTGCAATGAGCCCCTTACATGAGCAGAAATAAAACATAATCTCTCATATGCCAGAGTCCTGGTGTACGGAATCATAATACCTTTTAAGTGGAATAATTGCTTAAACAAATTACACTATAAACATGAGTAATGAGTATATTGGCGTGAATGGCATAGCATATTATTGAACTGATAGACCATCCTCTCTGGTTCTCTCCTCCCTGCTCATGGATCTCTAAGAATGCCTCCTAAAGAAGCCTGGACTTGGACAGCCCATTGCAGAGCTCTGGGTTACAAAACTCACTATTATTTCTAGATAATAGTCACAAGCATCCCTCGGTAACAACTATTTGTAGTTGACCAGAATGCATGTAAATTATTCATCAGTTCTACGTGACATGACTGGATTTGGCAACTAGAAAAAAAATTTCCTGATATAGAAAAAACCTCAAGAGCATCTTGTATGAAGCATGAATTATTTAATTAAACTCTTACTCATAATATCCAAAAGGCTGTGGTACTGTGGTAGTTAGAAAAACTTGAACTTATCAAATCCAAAAAGGCCTCATTATCTGGAAAACTCAAAGTAGATGAAGATAGTATAAAATTTACACAATCATCGAACTTCCAAGTATATGATTTCTCTCAATTTACGTCCTTGCAATTTAGACACGTTACAAGTCCTGATGTAGATGAAATTAGTCAGTTTTCTTTAGCCACTTATTAACACTATGAAATCTACCAGTCCCCATGAGACTATTTTACAAGCTCAATTATACAGAAATTTCTCTGTTTCATAAATATATGTCTTAAGGCCTAACATGCTGTCAGAGTATCAGTTCACAGAGAGGATCATCTAGGTAAACAGTCAACACAAAGTTATTAATAAGTGAGCCTTTAGCAATGAAAATAACTAAGAATCACCTTTTTCCTCATTGAGACTGACAGATCTGCATCGCTCATCTCTGAAAGATTTCTCCATTTCTTCTTTTACGACGCTTAGTTCCTGCAGCTCCTTTTCACCTGCATTCAAATTCAACCTTATGTCATAAAAACAGATAAGTATGCATAGAACCTAAATTAATAGATAAAAGGTAAGAAAAAAGAATCTTAGTGAGTATTAATCCTTAGCTGTTAAGGAGCAAGTGATCTTATCCTAGAAATTCAGATGTCAATACAGGAATGCAATGACTTACAGTTTTTAACAGCTTCATCTGATGATTCCAATCTCAAAGACAGAGATTTCATCTGGACATGCAAATTATCTAGAGCAACCGATGATGCAGACAACTTGTTTTCAAAAACTTCTTTATCTTTCTCAGCTGTGGATGCATGTCCAAACAATTCACTACCATGAAACATTTAGAAAATACGGAAACCAATTTTGAATCATATGAAGGATACTTACCATCCTGAACTCGGCCAGCTAAATGTTGTAATGTTTCAGTGAGCTGATCACACAAAACCTTTGTTGAAGAGAATTTTGATTCCAATCCTCCCCAAAGTTTCTCATCTTCTTTCTGCCTCACCTTGAGCTTTGCATTTTCATTAAATGCGTTCTGCAACTTCTCTTCTAGTACATGAATGTGCTCCGTTAGTTTCTTCAGCTTAGAATTCTGCATTTATCAAAAGTCTTAATCAGATCAAACTTCAAACGCAAACAACACTAAATTCATCTCACTAGGTGTAAATATATTCCTACCTCCAGTCCAAACTTCGAAATAAAAAATACTTTTTAGTCAATTTGCAAGGTACTAAAATTCAAAATTGTTATTATATTTCTTTTTATTTTTAGTACAAACAATAATAACAACAGTAAACAAACTAGCTAAAAGTGCTACTAATTGCAATATTTGTTGTTTTCAACACTTAAATGAAGTCATCACAATTTGACTTTTATTATTTCACAAATGACTCAAAAAGTCAACTGTGTGTTTCCAGTTTTGGAATGGAAGGAATCCTATTATGCTGAAATTAGCTTCCTCAACTTATGTACTGTATACAGCTACATGTGCACAATACCACATGTGTGTGTGTGTGTGTGTGTGTGTGTGTGTGTGATGTTCAAAATTGTACAATATTTGTCGTTTTCAACACTAAGTCATATCAATTTGACCGTTAGGTCTTCGCAAATTTAGTCAAAAAGTCAAAGTGTATCCATAATTTCATAATACAAGGAGTACAATTCTGCTGAAGTTAGCTTCCATGTACTCAATACATACATACATACATGTGTGTGAGTGTGTGTGTGTGTGTGTGTGAGAGAGAGAGAGAGAGAGAGAGAGATGTTTATAGTTTTACCGCCAAGTCCAGATCAGTTTTCGAAGATGCCTGCTCTTTGACCAATTTCTCTGCAAATTATCAAATTAATGCCTCAATTAATCAATTACACAGCTTTTTATTGTTAAATTTGAATCAAAAGACAAAAATAAGCAGAGGAAAACCAGCAATGAGCTTCAAATTTGCGAAGCTTCCTAACGAAATTAGATCTGAAGAAGAAGAAGAAGGCCAAGGAGAGATCGAGATAGCCTTCGAGGATCCGAAATTCGATGCTCCTGATAACGATCTGAGCTTATCGAGGCTCTTCAGGCCTGATGATAATCCGATCAGGTTATTCATTTCACAGTTGAAATGCAATCGATCGAACTTAGGAATCGAGCTTTCGAAGCTGTTACTGTTGATAAATTCGAAGGATTTATAACTGAGAAATTGAAAACGATCCACGAAACCCTGGAAATTTGCTCTCGAAGTGTGAGGTGGTGAAATGTGGAGATGAGCCTTCAAACGAATTGAGCGCCAAGTGAAGAGCTATTTATGGCGATCTCAAATCAGACGATTTGACTGTCGGTTTGTTATTTCTTTTTATTTTTCCCGACTTACTTCAGTGATGAAATTTGTGGAATAAATTACCAAAAAAAATAAAATAAAATTTGTGGAATATGGACTAAAAAGTGACTTACATAATAGTTACATGCTAAAAAGCTTACATTCTCCCTCCTCCCAACTTTATTGCAATAAATAAAATAATACATAATTAAAAATTTATTTAATTATAAAAAATTTATTTAAATTATATTTATAATATTAAAATTTGTTATTTTTATGCATATTGTTTTTTACTTTACATGTATAATTTATAGTTTACACAATAAAACTAATTACAATTTGTTAGAGGATGTGTCTGTAAAAATAATAATAAATAGTGTAAAAATAGTGATTCACATAATATTTTAATTTTAGATAATAGAGAAATAATGATTGATGACTTGAAATGGTGAAACATCATGCTTGTATTATAATTTTAGATAATAGAATAATTGTGTTGTCTATAATGTAAAATAATAATTAAAGTGATATATAATAATATTAAATTAATAGTTGAAGTAGTATGTCATATTTAATAAAAATAAAAATAAATTAAATACTTTACTAATGGTAAGAGTAAGAAGTAAAAAAATAATTTAAATGGATGACACTTCCACATTGGCAGTCTATAATTTCAGATTTGTTGTTTGTAAGGTTAATTACTATGTTATTTGTCCCTCAATTTTATCTCAATTTCACGCTTAATTCTCAAAAAATTTTAATTCTTACTATTAGCTCTTCTGGAGCACTCTCTTAGCTTTTTATTACTATGTTAGTTAGTCGGTTAATACCATAAGAAACGAGTATCCTAACCAACTCTTTATTGAATTTCTCTAGTAATATATATAGAATAAGAAAGAAAAAAGGGAATCGGAGGTCGAATTCCAAACCCTTTCTCTCGAGTATACCCATTACCAAAAAATGGACGTCAAGTCTAAATTTAAAATGTTAACTACAAAAAATAAAAATAAAAATAAAAAATAAAAAATTATAGATAATAGTTATGTGACACGTGTGTCTCACTCACAAATATTTAAAGGAGTAAATTAATACTATATTCTGAAAATATAGTAATATTGCGGTTGTCGTGATTTTCTCCCTATTAAGATTTCAACGTAAAATTATTGTGTTCTTCTGTAATTGTCTCTTTCGATTTCTTCTTATTTTATTTTCGTTAAGTGCTAACACGTATCTTTATGCAAATGATCTCAACGATCTAACCCCAACATTCAACAAATATTTCTCTAATATCGTGCATTTTTTACTAGAGGATCCAAATAACCCTACGCTTTTCTTTGATTCCAAACTTCCATTCATATTACACTATATATGTAAGTATATATAAAAAAATTATAAAGATGAAGAACAAAAAAATCACGTAGATCAGCTAGCGCATGATTGTTCTAGTTTAACCAGAAGTTTTGAATTCGAATCTTGGGTAAGCAGCTAAATAATTGGGAGGGAGATTTTTGTTGCTAATGTGATCCTACACGTCTCAAAGTGGTTGTACACTTAATAGCATCATTTTCGAATAATAAAAAAAATCATAAAGTCAAAAGTAAATGTTTTTTAGTAGAAAAAGGATTTAAAAAAAAAAAAAAAAAAAAAAAAAGAGCTTAAATTCGCTACATTTTTTCGCCCCTACGCTCCATCATTGTTTCCTAATTCAAATAATTCGTCCAATTCTCTGTATCATTTTTTTTTCTAGTAACATGCCACTAATATTGATGAGTTTAATAACTGGAAATTCGCCACAATCAAAGCAAGAACTTGGTAACCCCAATCAAATGAAGTCACATGTCCCACCAATAAAACTAGATGATTAACATACTCAAAATTTGAGTGACAACTATTTACACTAAACTTGTATCACAATTTAGCAATCATGTGTAGATGCCAAATAAAGAAATTAATTAAATTAAATAACTAATTTATTATTATTAAATTTTAATTTTGAAATAAAATTCTAACAAAATGCGCTCTGACATTTTTCATATATTTCTTTTTGCACTAGAACTGACTAAACAAAATATAAGTTGTAGTAGGATATCTTTTGAATAATTTAAATGTTATAATAAGTCAACGTAAAACTATTACAAATCTTAAACTGACTCGGTGCACTAAAATATTTTTTTAAATAAATCAAAAGAATAAAATAACAATAAAATAATAAATCGTGCTTCACACTATTTATTAACTTAGCACTCTTACAAGTGTTAGAATGATACGGTCAATTGGGTGCGGACCACGACTACCAGAATTTCTTGTCCATTGCTTCCACT
>JAUMHB010053357.1:0-16045 GCA_032359685.1 Pittosporum tobira
TTTTAATTTTTTAATAAGATAAAACTAAGTTCTTACAATAAAAATTTGAATTTATTTGTATGTATGTAAAAATTTAACAATAAGAATATTCATACTTTATAGAAAAAAATTTAATAAAATAGAATAAAAAAATTTAAAATTTAGGAAATATATGTGTATATACA
Organism: Pittosporum tobira; assembly: GCA_032359685.1. Classification (NCBI taxonomy): domain Eukaryota; kingdom Viridiplantae; phylum Streptophyta; class Magnoliopsida; order Apiales; family Pittosporaceae; genus Pittosporum; species Pittosporum tobira. The sequence continues at coordinate 165 of JAUMHB010053357.1, forward strand.
ATTCAATATGAAAATATGAATTATGCATATATTGTTAAAATAAAAATAAAAATTTTTATTTTAAAAATAAAATAAATAAAAAGATGATAAGAGTGATTAAATAAAAATGTTATAAAGAATAATAGAAAGAGACAACACTTGGACCACTTTCCGAAAAATGACTTATGGATTTAAATCCGTTAGTTGTTTTCTTGAAATAACAAAAGAATTTTCTATTAACTGAAAAATAATTTCTTATTGACTATATTTTTCCTGATATACCAAACACATAAAAATTTCAAAAATATTTTCTGAAAAATGTTTTCCTTGTAACAAACGGCACCTTACAGAATATGCAATACAATACAAACGAACATATTTTAAATTATCTAAAAAATATTATTTATTTCAAAAAAAAATTTTTGCCAAACATAAATGAATTATATCAATTTTAAATTTTAATATTTCACAAATTGATTTCAAACAGGTAAAATGAATTTATTTGTTTACCTGCCAAGCCTTACTATATACTTGGTATAAAGTTGAACTAACAAAATGAAACTGGACTCTGTTTCCGATTGGGAATTTCAGTTCGGGTCCAGTTTTGCGGTCATGTTGGGCTATAAATCGTTATTTCAGCCCAATAAGCCATAATGAGTCCATTTCACATAGAAGCCCAATAAGCGCAAAACCCTAATTCTCACAGGTATAAAAACTCTGTATAAGACGTTCCTCACATCGGAGGCGCCATTTATCAGAGAAAATGCAGATCTTCGTGAAAACCCTAACCGGGAAGACAATCACGCTCGAGGTCGAATCGAGCGACACCATCGACAACGTCAAGGCTAAGATCCAGGATAAGGAAGGTACGTTTAGTAATCTCATTTCCCGATGATGAAATCATTTGCTTATGAAAAATTACTTGGGGCTTTTGAAATTTTGATGTTTACATTTACTAACTTTTTTATAATTATTTGTATAGGAATTCCTCCGGACCAGCAGCGACTGATCTTCGCCGGAAAACAGCTTGAAGATGGCCGTACTCTCGCTGACTACAATATCCAGAAGGGTAAATTCTTAGACAGTTACTTCTATGTCGATATATGTTTATAAATATGTGTGTGTATATTGTCTCTATTCCACGAAAAGAGTACCTTCTATGAAGTTTATGAAAATTAAAGGTATGGTTTTGCGCCATGTGCGTGTATATGTGATTGTGTGTAAATTAAGGATGTGTGTGTGCGCGCACGCATGAATGTTTAGTATCATATTATGGCATGATGATGTAATTGCCATTGATTGCATGAGGGCATTGTATATTTGTATACTATCATGAATAAAAGGGCATTCATTTTATGGAACATTATTTGTTTGAGAGAGAGTGAGGGAGATATGACCTAATGAGTTTGTATTGAAAATTGTGCAGAGTCTACATTGCATCTTGTTCTGAGGCTTCGTGGTGGAATCATTGAGCCTTCATTAATGGCTTTGGCAAGGAAGTATAATCAGGACAAAATGATTTGCCGCAAGTAAGCTATTAATTTGAGCTTTTTTACTGTAGAAAGACTTGTGTTTGAGTTTTTACTATTATTTGCTAATAGAATCGTATTTGCTCGGAACTTACGGGTTGTATGTATTAACTTTAGCATGTCCTATCCTCTCATAAGATTTGGCAGGTAATTAAATTCAATTACATATTCAATAACAGAAAGAAGGCCTGTGAGTGGAGAATACAAGTTAGACCTTGCATCTTAATTCTTTGATTTTGATAGAGATGGGCAATGTAAGAAATGGTCATTGAAGCTACTTTTTCTTCCTATAATTTTGAGTAAACAAATGTCTAATGTCAATTTTAAAAAGTCAGAATGTATAATGAAGGCAACATGACTTCCTTTCACCAAAGAATTATTTCATTTAGTGAAAATTATTAATAGAGAACTTAAAGGCTTAAATATGTTCATATCAGAAAATACAGGTTATATTTACTACACGTTGCTTAACAAAAAAAAATTATAGTTAATACTACACCTATTGCACTTTTTCCCAAATACTCATAAATTCAACATTGAACAGAAGATCTAAGATTGGAGTCAAATTTCTTTGTAGTATTTCTTATTAAGTTATTTCATTTAGAAATTAGATTATAACCAGAAGCAGATATACAATTGGCTACGAAATTAATACTTTCTTAAAACTCCACTTAAACACAAATGTGTATCAGACGAATATCACACAAGTCGAGCTCTACAGGACAAAACCTGCCTTTACTCAACTAGTTAAATACTTTAATTCCTACATACAGCAAATGATACTCCATAATAGACTAGAATACACATGGAGTAAAAAATAACTAGTGTTCAAAAAATAGTCTCAAGGCCTGTGACTAGTTAAAAGCATTGAATTGCATTGATGCATGCATGATTCCATCTTGCTTCCACCTCTACTTTATTTTTTTTAACCCCATGCGTCAGTATGTTTGTATTTTTTGGTTTCTGGGGAACATGAACCCCCCATCCAGTCTTCTTTTAGGTAAATAACTATATCCAAGCTTAGATAGCCTATAGATATGTAGTTGTTAATTTAGTTTGTTTGGACATTTTATGGTAGTTACATATGCCATTTTCCATTTTTGTTTTGCAAAGTACTAGTTCATTTTCTTTTTCCCAAATATCTTTTGCTATATATTATTTTTATCAATCTTGTAATTTTTCTTATATAGAAGCTCTTTCAATGCAATGGGTTATTTTAACTTCTAATTTAATTGAATTGCCTCTACTACTACTGTCTCGTCTCTTATACTCTGTGATAATGATACGTGAAAAGTCTTTTGGGTGGTATGGTAAAATAAATTCCCAATTCAACTATGTATTTGTTTACTTGTTTCAGATGCTATGCTCGCTTGCATCCACGTGCCGTCAACTGCAGGAAGAAAAAGTGTGGCCACAGCAACCAGGTGCTTCTGTTGTACATTATTATCGACTGTTAATGTTTTTTTTTTTATTTTCCATTATGGCTGTTGAATTCTTGTATTTACCATTTTCCCTTGCATTTAATTGCAGTTGAGGCCAAAGAAGAAGATCAAGTAGATGTAATCTCAAAATTGATATCAGGTGGTTGCATTTGGAGGAGTCCTCTGTTGCAGAGGATGATAATCTTTAATCTTGAATCTGGTGTTTGTTATGTTTGCAACAGTTGAGCATGTTTACTTCTTTTTGTTGAAACTTGAAAACATCAAAATAGGAACAATTACTTTGTCTTTGTTCTTCATGGTTTATTTGTTCGAATGTCTATGGATTATCGAGACATTATTGGGGGGAAAATTATTTTCTTTAAATGGTTTAAATTTTGTTGGGAAAGATTCAATGTCCGATTGTTGTTAAAAGCAAAATAGGAAGTTATTTGTCCATTTAAATGGTAGGACATGAGAGATAAACATCGGCCTAGCTTAAAGAGCAATGACTGAAATCCAAATGGGTTTTGGTACCTACTCTTTTATTTTGGCCAACCGCGTTAAAAGATACTTCTAATTATCACCAACCTATTAGAAGGCAGTAGCGAGCAAACTAGCGCCGCAAATGTCAGTAGCTGGCTCAGGTAAAAGTAGAGGTTTTAAGCAACTTGAGACTAGCTTGTTCGACTCGTTAAACCTTTAGTCTCAAGTTCGTTAAACACAGTTTATTTAAATCTTAGATAACATTAGATATTTTATATTAATCATAAGTTTAAATTAAAAAAAAAAAAAAAACTAGGAGGAAAAATTAAGCTCTGACATAGTGAAAAACCTTTACAATCAGCTAGTTCTACTCTTCTACATTCCAAAAAAGCCAAACGAAAACCTTGGTTCTTTTTTTTTCGTTTTAAACTGTCCCGATGAAAATTTTGAAAGGAAAAAAACAGTGGAGCTTCAATATCAAGTTACGAATATTTTTTGTACTTGTATACTTTTGTATTATAGGTCGGAAGTTACTGTTCCCCCGTTGCTAAATTTGGGTCGGTTAAGAGTATCAGCCGTCTTTGGAACCCCAAATATTAATCCATCAATGTCAACTGGAAGGAGAAGCTTCTGCCATAGACATCCTGTAGTAAGAAGCTCCAACGGTTGCACAATCATCGCTACATCACTATTCCTATGGAACATCCCAATTACAGTTACAGAACTGCCTTCCTTTATATACCTGTCAAAAATTCATTTAAGCCGCAAACTTATATCTGCTTCATCAAAAACAGTTGAAAAAATAAAACATAAGAAATAAAATAAGCATATGTATTACCCTTCCTCAAGGCGCATTGATCGCGGTAAATCTGGAAGGTTACTGTCTCTTAACCACTTCCTCAGGTGCGGAGATAATGTTTTGATTTTTTCGGTAGTATTCACAAGTCTGCTTTCGGCGATTAAGGGAATAACTTTACAATCAGGACCGGCTTTCACCAAAGCTCTGATACCAGACTTCACATCAATTATGTAAAAATCTGTTGAAAACCTCTGTCACCATACAGTTAAACCATTTGAACTTGGAAAAGTAAGGGACTGGTAATAAACACAAAACTGGAAAAACTTTTCTAGGACAGAAGTTATAATAAGAAACTCACTGAATGAACATCACTCCAACTATATATACGTTTCTACAAACTCAGAGATCTAGTATATCACTTTACCCTTTTCTGATTTTGTTACCTTTTGGAGTTGAGGGTATCCAAGTCGTTTAGAGCATCTAACAAATCCTTTTGATACATCATCCACTGCACAGGGCTAGTCTAAAGCCCCCAAAACTAAAATGTACACGTAGGTTGGTAATTCTTGATCATTTGACCTCCCCCTTATAAAAAGGTCGGGCACATGCCATTGAGCTAAAATCAACTAGATCTTTGAGAAAGCTCATGTCAAGGTCAGAGATCGCACATAACCTTTCTAGGACCGTTTTCTTGTTCACACACATTATTTTGACCTGAACTTAATATCATAGTCAGAGTATGTAGATTGCGAAAAAGACTACTTTACCATTCTGTTTTTTTTTAAATCATCCAAAATGGGGTGGTGTGACTATCTCACTATTACCACATTTCAATGGCATAAAATGCATTAATAGTGTTTTCTATTCTAAGAAAATGAAAGTCGACTAGATATTAGGCTTAAGTAAGTAGGAAATAGAATGGATAAATACGTGGAACATATAACTATAGGGGGATTTTTCGTCCCAGTCTTGTACACAAGAAAGGGAAAGGAATTTTCCACCTCTTTCTTGTCTCAAACTAAAAAGGATTCTTGATCCTGTTCATCAAGGATTCCAAGTCTTAGTTTTGAACTTTTCCAGATATGTCAGAACTGGTTTAGATATATTATCAATAATATAATACTCCCTCCATCCCACAAAGAATGACCAAATCATCTAATGTACGCAAATCAAGAAATACTACTTTTAAGGTGAGAGAATCATCTTACACCACATAAAATTTGTTTCTCTCCACAAAACTCTTCTTCTTTAAATATACACTACATAATCTCCTTAATTTATGTATGTAGTCTTTCATTTTAAGACAAGAAAAATCATGCCTTTAGTCTTCATTCTTGGGACGAAGGTAGTATAAGAAGTCGTGGACAAACAAAAGAGAGGGAAGTTCATTGAGATATTAAGTGTAACAGACATTTTGTTCTTGGAGATAATTGCATTTTGATTGAGGATTGATCTAAGGAAAAATAAAATGTAGATGGATGCACAAAAGACCTTGTTTTTCTTTGAACCCACCGACCAAAAATCCCCCGATTCTCAAAGGAGAATAGAAGAAATTAGAAATAATCTCAAAATAATTATAAGTTTAACCTTTGGGAAATCTTGACATCTGCAGCAAAGTCAAAGTGGCTCTTTTAGGGACAAAAGGAGTATTCTTTTTGGGTCAGCTTCTATCCTTTGACTTTCTCCAAGTTTTTAATATAAGGTTCAGGACAACAATCATAACAAGAAGTTTTCCATCAAATCGGTATATAATTATCAGAAGGCATGTTAATTGCTTCCTAGCCAAAACCAACAGAGTCCTTGTGTATCTCTCTCCATCAAATCAGTACATAACTACCAATACCGCCGTGGTTAGCATGTAGATATAGTCCATTAGGTTACATTCTTTGGATGTCTAAATTTTTCCGACCATGTTCACATAATTCAAACACATTCATCCATGTCTAAACCTTTTTTAGTTGCATGGAAGATTTGCATTAACTTGCAAAAATATTGCATGAATTTAGTACTTAAGCAAAAGAAGGCAAGGGAGTATCATGTTCTCTCAAGTCATTGGCTGCCAAGTAACTCATAATATAATAGTGGAATCTAACTAGAAGGAGAATCAGCACAAACTAAGAAGCAAACATGGGCAGGTTGGAGCAGCAGGCCTAGGGTCAAGGCAGCTTCTTGAAACAAAGGCCTTTGTCTTCCTTCCTCAAAGTAGAATTAGAATTTTAATATTACTTATTTACTTGGAAAGTGTTGTGTACGGACAACTAAACGAACGGGAAAATGACTTTTTCATCTCTGCACTTATACCCGATTTTAAAAATAGTTACCGAACTAAAAAAGTTTTCAAACTGGTTACTCTATTCCAATTCTGTTTTCATTTAGTTATTTTTCTTTAATTCCGTCCATATGAGTGACGGATTTTGCTGAGATGGAGCTATCCTTAACACGTATGCAGACATGGTGATGACATGATGCTAACATGGAATCATATAATAACTAAAACCAAAAATTAGAAAATCTCCACTATTCCTTCCATTTTTTTTTTTTGCATCAAATTGAAAAATCATCATAGCTCTTTTACCAATACTGGCAATTTTTATTTTTATTTTTTTGCATTAAATTGAAAAATCATCATAGCTCTTACCCAAAACAACCATTATTTTACAATAAATTGGAAAATCATCATAGCTCAAACAACCAAAAACATCAAAACCATCAAATACATAAAAAAGATATCATCCAAAAAAACCCTTTTCCATAATAGAGTAAGCTACCCAAAAACAATCAAAAAGAAAAAGGAAGAAAAAAATTGGCCATTTTGGTGAGAGATGTGAGGATTTTTCAATTTAATGAAAAAAAAAAACCCTTTTTTGGACGAGAGCTATGACGATTTTCCAATTTAATGCAAAATAAAAAATTGGCCATTTTATTTATTTATTTACATTAAATTGGAATCATCATAGCTCTTACCATAACAGACTTTTTTTTTTTGGGTTGTTATTGGGTAGCTTACTCTTTATGGAAAAGGCTTTTTTTTGGATCGTATTTTGTTTATGTGTTTGATGGTTTTGAAGTTTTTAGTTGCTTGAGCTATAATGATTTTTCAATTTAATGTGAGAAAAAAAGGCTTTTTGGTAAGAGATATGATGATTTTCCAATTTAATGCAAAAATAAAAAATAAAAATTGCCCATTTTGATAAGAGCTAAGATGATTTTCCAATTTGATGCAATTTTTTTTAATTTTTTTTAAATGGAAGGAATAGTAGAGATTTTCCAATTTTTGGTTTTGGTTGTTAATTTGCCATTATGTGGTTCTATGTAAGCGCCATATCATCGCCATGTCAACATATATGTTAAGGATGGCTCCATGTCAGCAAAATCCGTCACTCATATGGACAAAATTAAAAAATAATAATGGAATGAAAACGGAATTAGAGTAGAGTAACCAGTTTGAAAACTTTTTGAGTCCGATAACCATTTTGAAAATCGGATAAGAGTACAGTGATGAAAAAGTCATGTTTCCCCTAAACAAACATATCCTCTACTCAGAATTCCAATTCTATAGTAGTACTATCTATCCAAACATGTTCAGCACTAACATCTTATGCACATACCTCTGCATAAGCTAATCTCCACTGGAAGCATGACACATTTACATCCGCAGGCTTTAATCCAAGCTCACCATATTCATACAATAGAGTAGATGTATAAATACATCGCGGGACCTTCTCATATGAGGACTCCAAGGCGATATTCCCACATGAAACAAGCTGAAATGTCCGAAAATACAGATTCAGATCAGCTTGCATCACTTGTAAAGAAAATATTTTTCATTAATATTATATTAATCACTACAGAGATTCCAACTCCCAGTACCTATAAATTTTATGAAAAAAAAAAAAATAGCTCACTACTTCAGTTTCACTGCCAAATGGAGTGAGGATTAATAACTTTCAAGTCACAATCTAACAAGAACACTGCGACATTATGTAATTCTCAATTTATTTTTTTTCTCTTCTAAATAAGTTACATATTTTTCAGATCTTCTTATAAACTGTACTAATCATCTACATCACAAAATCCTGAATAAAATGCCACAGCAACTTTTCACGCAAAATTTACTTGAGAACTCATATGAATTATTTAGGTTGTATTTACACAGAAGCTAAATCACGGTCACTGACTATAATTTTTTCTTTTTTAGAGCTTCTAACGTTTTACAATATGAGAACACCCTCTTCGGACCACCGATCCACGGGTTACTTTAAGTGCTATTCAAGAACTAATCAAGCTTCAATTTTGCATATATTTTCAGACAATTGCACACACACAAACAGAGCCCATTAAAAAAATTGGAACTTTCTGCATTACAAGGGGTATTTATAGACAAAGGAAAATACATACGGTCTCAAGAACTAATAAGAAACCCTAGAAATGAAGAGAGAGAGAGAGAGAGAGATGATACCCCGGTGATCTTGACAATGTCGCCGTCACGAGCAAACCGTAGATCAGATTCGGGGAAAGAGTGGAGGTAAACGTAAACGGCGGCGTTTCGAGAGTTCCAGATGACAAATGCAGCAACAAGAGCTGAGAGAAAGAGAAGGGAGACTAAGAAAATGGGATTGTGGACTACAACGAGTATGAATATGGAGACTGCGAGTCCAATTAAGAAGAGTGGTACCAGAACGAAGAAAGCTGCAGTTGGGATAGGATTGCAGCTGTAAATGCACCAGCAATGGCGGTGTTTTTGGTGGTCTATTAAGGTTGTATCCGACAAATTGTTCATCACTGCGTCTCTGGTGAAGTAAAGAGGATGGTGATAGAGAAGAAAGAGGGCTCCTTTGTAAAGACTACTACTTTCTCATCATTTTACTCCTGTTCCTTTTCTTTCGTGAAATGACAAATAAGTCCATAAGAATATTATTGCGAAGAAGACAAAATATGAGTTTATTTGTTACCATTTTTATAAGTTGAATTTTTAGTTTAAACTCAAAATGGTAAAGAAAAAAGTTGAATTCGAAATTTCATAAAGTGTTTTTGGAATTAGAAATTTTTGGTGCACATCAAAAATGTTAGAGCGGTAAATAAAATTAAACACTTCAAGCTCAATTTAAATTCGTTTGGTTAAAAGCTTCATTTGAGTGAAATTTAAATTATTAACAAATAAAATATAAGCATATTTTATAATTCAATTAATTATTTAGATATTATCACATTGTTCTTTTTTATTATGTTTGATGTTATTCGCTTAAATTTTTGAATTATTCATACTCAATTTACTTTTGTGTTCGACTCAATAATTAAATAAACTAAATTCATTTTAAAGTTGACAAAATATATGAGTAGTATCTAAAAAAATTAATAAAATTCAACTCGTGTGCTCCCCTATAAATGATAATTGGTGATGGTACTTTCGTCATTCCAAAAAAAAAAAAAGAAACTGCTCCCCAAAGCAAAACTTTCAAGTTAAATTTAAATTTAAATTTTTTTTTTTTTACATTTATATTTAGTTTATGAAATACTCCGTACTAATTATTATTAATTTTTAAAAATTCTATAAGCCCCTTACCAAATAAGTACAAAATTGTTTAGGTACCCAAGTAGGCTGTAGAGTCAATTCGGTAAGAAAGCATTTGGGCCAAAAGATGAAACACTACTATTTAATGACATGGGCCTAGCTCATTATGTGTTCGGGTCAATTTCAATTCTCGAGTACACATATTAGTGGATTTCGAGGTAAATGGGCCCTCACTAGGAGCCCAGAAAATGGCTACCCACTGGGGGCAAGCTTTTGATCAGAGACGAGGGGCAAGCAGCAGCGTGTACTCTAACACCATTTTTATGAGTTCGCAAAGCAAGGGAAAAGAAAAGAAAAGAAAAGAAATGAATTTGGGGACCATTTTCTTTGATGTGTTTTATTGTCAAAGTTGGGATGATTTGTCAAGAAAAGTTACTGTTTAGTTTCTAATAATTATAATTTCATCACTTTTCTATGTATAAATTAGTAGCAATTTTAATTTAAAAAATGATTAATTTAACTAAAAAATTTAAATTAGATCATTTTTATAAGATAGAGAGTATAAGTTTTTTTTTTTTTTTATTTATCTCAAAATTTATAAACGGAGTGTAAGGTATAATATGACTAGGCATATACAGGCATAGCATAGCTATTTGATTGTTCTCTTATTTCGATTTTTTCAATTTCAATCAATTGTAATTTCTGGGTCAAAGGGTAATATTTGATTCACGGTTTGGTTCTCCCATGTTAAAGAAACTTACTAAACTAGTAATTAATTAAAAAATTACTGCCCATGATGAGAAGTCAATGATTGCTAATTTCTTGATTTCACTAAAATATTTACTGTTGCTAGTCTTACAATAATTTTTGGGCTCTAAAAAGCAGTCAGCCAGTCCAGTCCACCTATAACCCAACCCTACCCTACCAGACTCTACCAACTAGTATAGGAGAGAGATATAATAATTGAAAAGGTCATTCTGTAATGAATGAGCCATAAAAAAACAAATCAAATTTAAGCTGTCAAATTAATAGTAGTTTTTTCAAGTGTTGAAATAGATAAACATAATAATGATTACGTAAAAAATTTAATTTTTTTTTGTCTACAGTAATTATAATGACTTATATGAAAATAAAACAAAATTTCTAATAATTTAAAATTTTATATATTTGATGAAATATTTTTAACATATTTAAATTTGAAACGTATGGAATATGAGATGGTACGACTTTGAAAATTTTGTAAGACCTAATTCAGTGTATCCAGTTAAAAGCTAATTCCTGTGATTTATTTTTCTTTCTTCCCACCTTTCCTTCCTCTCCCTCCCTCCCCCCAACCTCTCCTCCCCCCGCCCCAAGGACACCACCATCTACATTGACTTGAGACTTGAGAGTTGGCAGAAAAGCTTACAAAATTCGAAAAGTTTTTGCTTTCTTCTTTTCCCTCCTTCCTTTTCCAACTATAACACCTAATCCCCAAAAACCCATTTTCCTGGCCACCCTCCTTTTTAATTTTTTATTTCCCAGTCATGGTTAAATTACTACTCCCTCAATATATATATATATTTCTTTTACCATGTAAAATACAGTGATTGTTTAATTAGTATGACGACATGATAATAAAACCGTAACTTATATTTAAATATTATGTTGGATAATTTTTCTTTTATTTTAATTATTTTAATCAAATGAATGTATTATACTAATGAAAATAGATTTTGTCACTCTCTTATGGATGAGACGGAGAGGGGGATAGGGAGCACGTGATCATAAATAATATAATTACCTCCGACTCACAATAATATCAACATTTTTCTATCTAGGATGTCAATTACTTTCTTTTAAATTATATAAAAATGAATATTTGTATTAAAGTGCATGGTGGAATTGTAAACCTAAAGGTTTATTTATTTATTTATTTATTTATTTATTTATTTTTAATTGATGGAGAAGAGAGGTGAGACGTACTCTTGAAAGTAAAATGGATTGGTTTCTTTAACGGGTACTTGACTCTATTCCGGAGGGAATTGCCGCTTACCTTGACTTCCCTAATTCAGGAATTGCCTTTTACTTTCCGGAATGAATTCCAAGTGACATGAAGCTAAAGTTGAATGATCAAAGCCAAGTCATCAGTCTTGTTTACTTTCAAGGTTACTTCACTCTTCTATATGTAACCAACCATAATGTTCCTATATATACTTGTTTTCTTTTTTTTTTTTTTTGTGTGTGTGTGTGTGTGTTTGTTTTGTTTGTTGTGAGGTACTATTTTAAAATAATTTAAAATTTATCTGGTAATTTAAGTAAGTTATATATTGATTTTTTTTTTATTTTTTTTTTATCTATGCTCAAATATCTTATACTTAATTTATAATTTATTTTAAATAAATTTATTTTTTAAAATTTATTTTTCAAATTGATCAAATATATACTCCCTCAATTTTTAAATAATTACAGTATCCTTTTAGAAAAAAAAATAATTCAATTTAATTGTCATTTTTACATTTCACTGTAAAGTCAAATAATGATTTTCTTAATTTCATTATCTTTCTTCTTTTTAATAAGTTTTGTTCCAATAGATATTTTTCTTTATTTACCTCTTCTTCTCTTTTTAATTATTATATTTAAATTAATAAAATAATAATTAATTTTTTAAATTTATGTGCATATTTCTAAATAACTATTCTTAAATAATACTTCATCCGTCCAACTTATATTATCATAATTGAAAAATGTATGCCTATTTAACCAAAAATATTATGAAAAAAGATAAATTAAAATTAAAATTAAAATATTATAAATTAAACGGATGAAAAAATAATTATTTAAAAATGAAGCAAAAAATTATATTAAAGGACTGATATAATTTGTATAGATCTACAATAAAGTTGGCTTTTGAATTAGATGTTGGGATTTGACATTTAGGTGTTGTTTTTTTTCCCCACACTCCTCTTTCTCTCACTCTCTCAGCTGCACAATTTTCTATGAATCTGAAAATTAATAAAAAGGCGTTGAAATCTGGAGCCTTAAAGGTATCGTCCTCTCCAGTTGTCACTCTATCAACAGCATTTGGGCAACTTAAATATCACTGTGCTAAAAATTTCTATTTGAACAATTATTTAATATTTAAATTAAATAAATATTTAAAATTAATAATTTTTTATATATCCAATAAGTATCCAACGATAAATATATAGATTATAGGCCCTTTTTTTTTATCTGCAGATTTTTAAAATACGACTAAATATACACTACATTACATACATACAGTACATTGTAGCGCTAATTCGGATTCCTGGAAATCTACAAATATTTCGGTACCTTAAATCTGATAATTGATTTAATATATCATACGTCATAATATTGAAGTATATAAATATATCTTTAAAATATCTCATGATATGGGAGATATACATACAAAGAACTACTATTAAAATGTGGTCATACAAGTTATGTTTCATAGGTTCTAAAAATTAGGGCACGTGTTTAATTTGACTTCAAAAAAAGCAAACAAAGGCAATTTAAAAGAAAAAAATTCTTAATATAATTTATTATTATATAAACCAATGTATAGATAAGGTCAATGGGTTAGTTTCAAATAGATGCGGACAATGTCAGCTATAGTAAGTAGCATGGAGCCTCGTGGGCGGGCATGTGCTAGAGAGGTACATGACATCTGAATTTGTCCAAGAGGTGCGTACCTAATTAAGCTAGGGTCACTGTGTGTGTGTGTATGTGTTTGTGGCACTATAATAACAAGGTCTCAATCGCTTAATTGACGAAACTTGGATAAATTTGTACCCGTTTTCCTCTTCTCCTTTTACTATAGCATGGTCATATTCTCCCCGTCTCGAAATAATGATTAATATTTTATTAATTTATTTCATAAATTAATGAGTTAATAATTATTTTTTTAAAGACAGTTTAAGTAAAAAATTAGTTATGCGGAATAATCAATACATGTCATAATCAATAATCTTATAAACTTAAATAATGTACGTTTATGTCTTGGATCGTTAATACACTAAATCAGTTGGTGCTCTACTTGGTAGAACTAGGGTTCTTCGTCAACAAACCCGAAATACGGGTAACACTAGGGGTTATGACCTCGTTTCCATATTCGATACTTAAATTAATATTAAGAGATAAGTCACCAACAACTAGTTTCATTGAAAGAGTGTATGAATGTGTGAATGTATCCTTATAACTGTAAGATGAAGTTTTTATAGGGATCTCATAACTTGACGTCCAAGTTAGGGATTTAATGAGACAGTGCTCTTTAGAGTTTACCGAATCTATGTTAAATTCTATATGAGGTAGTTGAGCTCGGATAGAAATCTTCTCTGGCCCATAGGTCCATAACCCTTGAGTGGGTTTACCCCAATGCGCGAATATAGCGAATTTAGGGTGTATCCGTTTTGTCATAACTATCATCTGACCGACCATCTCGACATTCCCAGTCAGCGGTAATACTAGTCTAGTCGGCACACGTGGCCGCTCGGTTATAACTATTTCCTGACCGATCAATTTAGTTAGTTTATTTGGTTAGATCCAATGCCCCAATAAAAGTTGGCGAGCGCCTTAACCCTAATTTTTGGGCTGGTCTCATCAACATAAATCAGAACAATCATTCTTCGCCTTAACCCTAATTTTTGGGCTGGTCTCATTAACATAAATCAGAACAATCATTCTCCTGTCGTATTCAAATATGTGACATTATAGTCGCAATGCCTCAGTTTTAATTGCTAATCTAAGACTTTAGTCGTGATCATGAGTTGTTTTTGTTTAACAGTTGAAATTGAATGAAAATTTGTTTCTATTATTTTAGCCATCCAGGGTTAGTAAAGTCAGATACAAAATCTCAACAAGTTTCCCTAATGGCGAAAAACATTTAAAGATTAGTATTGGTTCTTCTTCATTCATTCACTCATGTGAGAGGCTCTCAGAATCTCACCTTTCATACAAAGGGACTGGTCCAGTTGGACCACAAAAGCTATTTATGGCTCGATGAAACTTTAAGCTGTGTGGCACAATATTGTTAATGGTACTAGTATTTATATATAGACATACAAATGCACATGAAATATATTTTGTGTTGTTGGCCCACTGTTTGGATCATTTAGTTCCTTCCACCCTCTGACTTGGGGCATCCAATCGAGTTTATTTTTCTCTCATTTAATTATTATATATATTTATTACACCATTTAATGAATATGTTTTTATTTATTTATTAAAAAATAACAAAATAATTATTTGTGGACCTGTGAGTCCTCTAAAAAGTAGTGGAAGTAGCTCAATTGGTTGGCTATTTTCGCGATCTTGCAATTACCCATGGTTTGAGACTTTATAAGTTCCAAACTATAACTGGTAACTCTTGTTTTATGGATTAGTAGGTAACCGGCCTCCATCCGTTTCACATTTATAAATATTTTTAAATTCTATTAAATTATATTTATAAAATCGTAAAATTTAAATTACGAAATACATTTATTATATTTTCAAAAAAATTTTAAAATTTTTACATAATAGTATTTTAAAAATATAATATTAATTTTGATATTAATTAAAATTAAAAAAAAAATTAAATTTAAATTTTATAATTTTATAAATATATTAAATAAAAGATTATATTTATCTTTAATCTTAAAACCGATGAAATATGATCCCGAATGATTCGAGAAATATTTGGATTAGTTACGAATGTACTACTACTATTAATATTGTGATAGGGGCTGTTATCTATGAGTTTGACTTTGTCATTTTCTCACGTCTCTGAGGGAGTTCACCATGTTGTGTTAGTCAACATTAATCAAAGTGGGCAAACTAACTAAAGTTGCAAGAACGACTATTTTCTTTATGGAATTGGAAGATGAACTGATTCTTTGAACTTCTTCTGCCATTCAAAAATATCATCTGTTAATTATGTGATAGAGTTTTTTTTACTAAGTTAATTTAAATAATTAATGAACGAGTCCCACATTTATATTGAAGAATATTTTAAATTTTACAAATTAACATAAAAATCTATACGTTCAATTGATTTAAGACAATATTTTTAAAAAATATATTAATTAAATTTAAAAGGTAGCATTAACAATTTTTAAGATACTCCCTTCTACATGTGTACGTACTTGGATAAATGATGAATGAATATATATATATAT
>JAUMHB010053390.1:0-16040 GCA_032359685.1 Pittosporum tobira
CATACGAGACTTTGATGTGATTTTAGGAATTGACTGGTTGTCTACCCATTATGCTAAAATTGATTGCTTTCATAAATCCGTTAGTTTTCATATTTCCAACCAACCTTCAGTTCAAATGCAAGCTATAAAATTATTAAAGTCTGCATCTATTATTTTTAGCCATAAAGTAATTCGTCTCGTGAAAAAAGGATGTCAAGCCTTCTTCACGGACCTGAATAAAGATTCTTCTGAATTAAACACCTTCTTATTGTTAAAGAGTTTCCCAATGTTTTTCCTGAAGAACTACCTGGTCTACCTCCAAAAAGAGATGTTAAATTTTGTATTGATCTTAGACCTGGAACCCATCCTATTTCTAAAGCACCTTATCATATGACACCTGTAGAACTTAAAGAGTTAAAAATTCAACTACAAGAGTTGTTGGATGCGGGTTTTATCCGTCTAAGTTCGTTACCTTGGGGTGCTCAAGTCTTATTTGTAAAAAAGAAATACGGCAGTCTAAGATTGTGCATAGATTATCGGGAGTTAAATCATGTCACTATTAAGAATCGATACCCATTGCCTCGAATTGATGACTTGTTCGATCAATTACAAGGTACCATATATTTTTCAAAAATTGACCTTCGTTCTGGGTACCATAAGCTGAGAGTTAAAGCAGAAGATATTTCAAAGACTGCTTTTAGAACTCGTTATGGACATTACGAATTCTTAGTGATGCCTTTTGGTTTAACCAATGCCCCTGCAGCCTTCATGGACTTGATAAATCGAGTATTCAAAGACTACTTGGATCAATTTGTAGTTATCTTTATTGGTAACATCCTCATATACTCTAAGAGTCGTGAGGATCATGAGCTGCACTTGAGACTAGTATTTCAAAAGTTACGGGAGAATAAGTTGTATGCCAAACTTAAGAAATGTGATTTTTGGATAGAGAAAGTTTCTTGGACATGTCATTTCCAAGGACGGGATATGTGTGGATCCCGCTAAAGTAGAGGTAATCTTAAATTGGGAGCAACCAAAGACAATGACGGAAGTTCATAATTTTTTGGGTTTAGCTGGTTATTATCGAAGATTCGTCGAAAACTTTTCTCGAATTGCCATACCACTAACCCATTTGATGCGAAAGAATACGAAGTTTGAATGGAACGAGCAATGTGAGAAGAGTTTCCAAGAACTCAAGAAAAGACTCGTTTCAGCCCCAGTTCTGACCATACCATCAAGATCAGGAGGATTCGTCATCTACAGTGATGCTTCAAGAAAGGGTCTAGGTTGTGTTCTCATGCAAAATGGGAAAGTCATAGCCTACACCTCTAGACAACTAAAGAATTATGAGAAGAAATATCATACTCATGATTTGGAATTGGCAGCAGTCGTTTTCGCGCTAAAGATCTGGATACATTATTTATATGGGAAGAAATATGATATATTTACACATCACAAAACTCTCACGTACTTCTTCACACAAAAGGAGCTCAATATGAGGCAACGGCAATGGCTCAAGTTGTTAAAAAACTATGACCATACTATTCAATACCACCCTAAGAAAGCAAATGTGGTCGCTGACGCATTTAGTAGAAAGTCATTTGCAAGCACAAGTTCAATAATAACAACATAAGAGCATATCATCCATGACCTACAAAAGATGGAGATTGAAGTGAACATATGTGATATACCTGCAAGAATTGCACACATAAGAGTGAAATCTACTCTAATCGACAGGATTAAAGCTGCTCAAACTACTGACCCTGAACTTGTGAATATGATGAAGAAAGTTCAGGAAGGCGTTATCCCTGAAGCACATATTGATGAAGTCGGAGTACTTCGAGTCAATGCACGACTTTATGTCCCTAATAATTTTGAGTTGAAGCACGATCTGATAAAATTTGTATCTTAACCTAACTACCTAATATTACGGGTCTATCTCCCACATTAGTGGTCTCTAACCCATCGGTACATCTTCTCTTTGTTCGCTAAGGCGGAGTCGTACTGCTTATCGAGATGACTGGCTACATGCTCAATGAAGGTGGGGGTCTATTCTTGCCTCTCAGTAGTCTGGAGGAGATTTATACTCCTCTACGATCTGTCAAAAGACTGACGGTATCCTACAGTAATTCTTTTCGCAGCATGCTCCCAATGCTGCGCCCTCCACTCTACATACTCATTCTTGGAATGCAGGTGCAAGAGTTGTTTATCCCTCTTCTAGAGTAGTGTTTCAGTCTCCTGAAGCCTCTCCCACAGGCAATCCTCGGTCGTCATATCGGAGCGGGGCCTCGTAGATGGAGGCAGCTGGGTAGGTGGCGATATCGGGGTGGTCAACTCCACCCCGGCTTGGTTGGTCGTATCCTCGACCATCCGCTCCTTCTCCTCACTCTCATACCCCTCGTAACTTGACATCTAAAAGAATTTTTTAAAAAGGGGTCAGTTATAAATTTTAGTGAAAAATATTTTTAATTCTAAGTGCGGATATGGTTTGGCCTACTCGTCCTCATCATCGTCATCGTCACCGTTCACGTAGAACCTCATGTCTTTTTGCACTATGTCGTTGTCGGCGTATTGGGGATGACCCCAATATTGTCGCCCATCTTTGGCGGTTCTTAAAGGGTTTCTTTTTACGAGCCCTTCTTCCTCCGACTCAATTTCCAAGTCGAATTCCTTCCCGTGCTGGTTGTAACCATCCAGGAAGGATCTCATGTCCTCATCCTCCTCATCATCACTGTTGAGATAGAACCTCCTATCTTCGGGTATATCTTCATCAATAGCATATCGGGGGTGCACCTAATATCTCAATCCGTCCTCGGAGATTCTAATAGGTTCATACCCCTCGGGTAGCTCTTCCTCCGACTCAGACTCCAAGATAGGTTCATCCTCTTCGAGAATCTCAAATGCGGGAAGTGGGCTGAGAGCGAGGATCTCAATGGTGCGACACATCTACAAGTTTTATCATAAGTGTTAATTCATTCGTATAGTCTCTAAGCGTATAGGATATGTTTATAGGGTTTTTTTTTTTACGATTCATATGTTATAATCATAGACGCAATTACGCCCTCAAGTCAATTAGAGTTTTTCCTAACGCTTGGATCTAAGGATTTGTTCTAACTTATAGCTCTGATACCAACTATGACACCCCCAAATTTCCGCCTCTGAGTCATCGTCGAAATCTAGTCGTCAGATATCATCTCAGCATATTGAGTTGTCAATGTTTGATAACTCGCCCTGCTATATCTTACAAGGATCACTCATACAAATAAATTTACATAGCGGAAGCAAAAAACTTAATTAAAAGTTAAAATCTTACAATAACAGGGGTACAAGTACAAACAAAAGTCGCACAATATTCAATTACAACATTCAAGCTAGAACAATCCGGAAAACATCTTAATAGTATTACATCTTGCCTTTGCCCTTCGAGGATTCGCCTCACTCGATCGGCTCTGGAAGGTTTATAAAAATATAACAAGAATGAGCAAAAGATGCTCAGCAAGAAATTATTCTATTTTGAATAAAATGATCCTTCCAATCAAAAAGATAAAATGGTATCGTTTTGAATCATTAAAACTTTAATATTTAATTTCACGAGTTAATATGAATTCCATCGACGTATGCACGATATACGAGTAAATATCATATCATGCCTTTTAACAATAAGTATTTTGAATAATTAAACATTTATTGGGTGGCATTTTTGCTCGACACTAAGTCATTTCAACACACAGTCATTTCGTCATCCTCGACACATAGTCAAGTTTAACGATTAGTGTCGTATACGTCACAGCTACAGGAGTTAACCATGTAGGGTTCTGGTACACTGGTCTTTAAATTTATGTTCAATATTCGAATTCCAATTATCATGGGTCATGTGAAAATAATAAATGTTTCAAAAATAGGGCATGCTTACACATGGCAGATATGTATAATCATTCAAGAATTCAACATGATCAACAAATAATGTACAAGTAATTTAATTTGTACATTCATGGAAAATACGTATACTAAAATTTAAATCATACGTATTATCAGCTGAAATAAATGACATGCATAAGTGAACAATAACTTATACATAGTTTAGGGAATAATAAACTTGCCTGCATAAGTGGACAATATCTTATGCATAGAGATAGAGAATAAATAACTTACCTTAAATACGTTTCCTAGGTTTTTCACATAATGCGTTTGGCGAGTGACGGTTTTTTTTGCTCACTTGCATACGTTCCTGCAATAATAATGACCTAATATTAGTATCGTCGTTTTAAAGTATCTCGCTCACTCTCACAATAATAATAAGTATCCTAGAGTCCCTAATAAAATGACATGAATGCACACGAAATTTTAAAGGGCAACATTGTCATTATCTGACAATTTGTTGTTTAATTTATTCCGTCTAATTTATTTCTCATATTTATTCACAGGTATTCTTAATCCTAAAATACTTCATTGGATTATTGTTCAGATATAAAATAGAAATAACATTCGTATATGAAAATATACGATGTTTAAAAATAATAAACATGATGTGTAAACATATCGCAATGATATTTAAATTATTAAAAGGAATTAAAATAATATTCCTTAAATATTCTAATTTATTATCTAAATAAAATAGAATTTAATTGAGTATAATATTTTCTAATTTTAAGAAAATTAAATTTCCAATTTAAAAATAAATTTAACATGTTTTATGCAAATTTTACCAACTCAATGACATTGTTGTAAATAAGGCCAAGTGGCAATTTTGTAATTAGTGCAACAATGACATTTTTGTAAGTAATGCAGTAGTGACATTTTTGTAAATAGTGCAACAGTGACATTTTGATAAATAAGCTGCAGTGGCATTTTGGTAATTTAACCCTTCTGGAAAATAATAATAATAATAATAATAATCATAAGAATAATAATAATAATAATAATAATAATAATTAGTTTGTAAAAGAAAGTAAAAAATTAAATACAAAATATAATAAATAAATAAAAGATTAAAAGGACAGTTGACTAAGTCATCTGTTCCTTCTTCTTTGATTCCGTCGGAATACGCAACTCGCTGGCCGTGGGGCTGTCGGCAGTCGGCCCGTGCAGTGCCATACACACGTATGTACATTGCATCGATGGGGAATCACGGATTCATGGCATTTTCGTTGATGATAGGGCCAATCCTACAATCAGTTAAAAAGGCAGCCTTAGTACCTTCTTCTCCGGCCATGGCAGTGGCAGCCATGGTCGGCGACTGTACTTCCAGCCCAAGTTCGATCCTTGCCATTTTGAGCCACAAAAATTCAACAAAAATCATGGGAATGATCCTTACAGTCTCAGGAACACAAAGGAATCGACCATCGACCAAAACAAGCTCGGATTCTTGGATAAAAATTTGGACTTTGATAGTGGCCTACCCCGACTGTAAATCGACTTGAACATGGTCAAATCTTGACCAAAAAATGCATTTTAAAATCCGAAAATGATCCACGGGACTCCAGGAATCTATCATAATTAACCAATTGAATTAATAATAACAAAAATACAATATTTGATTCTCACCCACAAGAACAGAGAAAAAGGAGAAAAATTTTAAAGTTTTGATTTTTGGGGTGTTGCGGCTGCTTTGAGGATTAAAGTTCGATGAGTGCGTGATTCAAAGGCACCCTACAACGTTCATCAACTGGGATCGATTCAAGAAAGGAACTGCAGATTGAATTGGGTAAGACTGCAAAACTGCAGAAGTTCTGGGAAAAAGAGAAAAGAATAGGAAAGGAAAGGGGGAAAAGGGAAAAAAGAAAAAGAAAAAAAGGGGGGAAAATGGGAAGAGGACAAAAGGTTTGGGGAACTGTGTGTCAATAGACCCTAACTGGTCAACTAGCTGAAATTTGAAATTAAAACAACTATTTTGCCTCAATTCGCGAGCCGATTAATTTAATAATTAAATAATAATTTAAAAAGTCAAAAATTGAAAAATATAATATTATACTGTATCCCTATGTTTTGGCATGCTGCGAATCCAACAGCGCTATCCGTTTTTTTATACAACGCTCCGGTCAAAAAGTCAACTCTTGGACTAGGTTAAACTAAAAATCTGATGACTTTTTGATTCACTGTTTTTTTGCGCTGATTCTAGATCTTTGGTCGCTTTATAATTTTAAGCACTTTTTAACTTCTGGGTCAAAATGACCAAAATGCCCTTGGGCCTAACTTGTCCAAAAAATGACCAAAATGCCCTCGGCCATATATTTTGTCAAAATGACTAAAATGCCCTCAAGCATAACACTTGTCAAAATAACCAAAATGCCCTTGAACATAACTTTTATCAAAATGACCAAAATGCCCCTAGTTATTAAATTATTATTTTAACTCAATTTCTTGAAAAGTAGCGACGCATAAAATAATTCTACTAAACATCACAAAAGGGCAATTTCATATTATTAATTGTTCATAAAAATTCGGGTTCTTACAAAGAAGAAGAACAAAAATTTAAAAAATGGATTTTTGACTTGTGTGGCTGTGTTTAGGGTTAGGGTTCGATTCAGTGGTGCTACATAGACTGATTGAATGTTGAATCAAACACCAATCGGTGCAAAAAGGGACGGATTAACAGTTTGGGTAATCTGGAAACCCGCAAAAAAAGCTGGGGGGTAAAAAGAAAAGAGAGAAAAAGGAAAGGGAAAAAAGAAAAAAAAAAAAAAAAGGAAAAAAAGAAGGGGACAATGGGAAAAGACAAAAATTCTAAGGGTCTGCACGTCAATGGGCCCTACCTGGTTAACTCGGTTGAGCAGTTCAAAATTTAAATTGTTGTTTTACCTCGATTAGCGAATCGATTAATTTATTAATTAAATAATTAATTAAAAAGTCAAAAATCAAAAAAATATAATATTATACTCGATTCCTACCTTTTGACACGCTGCGATTCCAACGACGCTATCCATTTTTCCAAATGACGTTCCGATCAAAAAGTTAACATGAGACTAGGACAAATCAAAAATTCGACGGCGTTTCGATTTACTATTTTTTCGTGCTAATTCAAGATCTTTGGTCGTTTGATGATTTCAAACACTTTTGACTTTCTGGTTAAATTGACCAAAATGCCCCTTGAGCATAACATTTGTCAAAATGACCAAAATGTCATTGAGCATAACATTTGTCAAATGACCAAAATGCCCTTAAGCATAATATTTTTATTTTAATTGAATTTTCTATAATATAACGATGTAAAAAATAATTTCATCAAATAGTATAAAGGAAAAATTTATATTATAAATCGTTCACTAATAAATTCGGGTCCTCATAAGTTTCATTTGTAAGAATAAATGATTTTGAAACTAATGCATTGTTCTTATCTTAGCCGTATATAGAAATTTTATTATTTTTAAACTTTACTTATTTAAATATAAATGCTAGAATTTATGGAAATATTTTCTTTTTAATAAAGTTCTATCAACATATATAGATATAAATAGATAGACATATAGTAGTAGTAATTAAGAACCTTTCATGGGTGAAATAATTAAATAAATTAATTTAAAAAAATAATCATGTAAATATGATTGAAATTTTAATTAATATCTTTTGTTAAAAAACTTATTATTTATATATTAGTAATTTTATATTATTGGACTCTCTAACAACTTTTTTATGTAAATGTGAATGAGAGAGTTTAAACGCCCATGTAAGGCACGTGTTGGTATTGATTATTATCTTTGTATAACCAAAATTATATCTAAAAATTTGAATAAATTTTTTAATTTAATCTCATAAAGGAAAAAAACTATGTAAACTAAAATGTAATATCTATAAAAATATTGCATCACTACTATTGTCAATAAAGAAAAAAAAATATACACTATGATGTATTCTATATGATACATCATAGCAAAAATCGCATTATATTTTAAGATAAAATAATATCGTTTTGCATAAAATAAAAAATAAAATAATCAAAACGACGTCTTTTTATTTAAAATACTGGTCCAACAAGATACACTATGATATATCTACAATACCCCCATGTTAATAATAAAAACAAATAAAATTCATACTATGAAAGGAAGTTCATAATAGGTCTAAGGTATAAGATATTAAATTTGAACGTATAAAAAATGAACCTTTAATTTATCTAATTAACTAATACTTTTATATAAAATTAATAAGTATTTCCTCATTCTTTTGAATATATGGCTTTTTAAAAATTGCAATGCTATGTGCACACTATAAGTTTATAATTATACATTACTATAGTATTGTAGATAATATATTATTAATTTATAGTATTATACAAAAAAAATTTAATGTATTTAGGGTCTACATTTATCTACATATTATAAAATTTGATAGAGTTAATATATTTATCGAATTATGGCTATTGATATTAAATAAACTTAGAGAAATGATTAATATCTAAAGTTAAAATAAATAATAAATAATAAATAATAATTTATAAATTATTAATTATTAATTTATAATATAATAATTTATAAATTATTAAATAAATAAAAATATAATTAGTTCAAGATTCTTAATAGCATACTTATTGAATACATATTTTTAATTTAAATAAGTTTCAAAATTGTGAGAAGAATTTTCTGTTGGCCTTCATTATGAAGAAAAACTATTGAAAATATGTATTATAAATAAATTTATTTTAGGAATCTAAAACTTAAAAGACTTTAGATCTCTTATTAGTTTAATTTTGGTTCATTTTTTAGTTTGACCCTAATACTTGAAATTGTAAAGATAATAATTTAATTATTTATTTGTAAAAAGATAATATTTAGTATGATCACATCTTTTTTCTTTTGGTATTAAATTTATGATTTTAGTATTTTATTTTTTAATTAATTAAGTGATATACAATTTTTAGATATTAAGAATATAGATTTTTAGTGGTTGTAATTTAGTGGACTCTCTAAGAGATTTTTTTTAGTAATTGTAAATTATTGGACTATCTGAGAGAGCTCTATTTTGCGAGAATGAAACCTAAGGGATTATTAAATTATTGGTCTCTCTGAGAGAGTTCTATTCGTTATTGTATTTATATTTTAATCGTTAAAAAACTCATGCAACGTACTGGCCAGATATGATTTTATTTATTTATTATTAAAAATAAATTTAATTATGTTTTCGTATACATTTAAAAATATTACAATAATATTTGTGCATGTATTAAAATTTAATCTATTTAAACATTTAATCACTCATCATAATTGAGTATTAAAAATTTCAATCGAACTAAAACTTTGGAAGAAATTTATAAAATTCTTAATGACAATTATAGCTAATATTAAAATTCATGTGTCGTGTGTGTGTGTGTTATCATCACCTACACTATCAAATTAATTTTCAATAGAAAAAATTAATTGCTATTTGATTTTAAAAATATAAAATTATAATATATTTTTTCTATTCACTCTTTTATTTAAATTGTGAGATAATATATATTGAGCAAATTATAATGGATATTCTTTCTCAGTTTCTCTTGTGTTCTTGTTGAAAAATGGGGGCTCATTTTTAATAATTTAAGCGTTTAAAAAAAAGTTAAAATAAAAAAATGAGTAGATTAATACTCTATATATGAAAAACAGAAAATGTGAATATAGAGATAGTTTAGGAAGGGTAAATAATCTCCATTGGTTAATAGATTTTAAATTGAATTAGAAATCTTAAATAATTGACAAAGAAGAGAACGAAAAAAAAAAAAAAAAAAAAAAAAAATTATTTTCTTATATATGTTATTATGTCTATACATATAAATAATCAAATATAAATCACAAGATTATCTATTACATGCTAATAGAATAAAATATATACTTATAATTTCAATAAAAAAAAAGATCAACAATTTTCTGAACGTGCTGTGGTTGGTATATATATATATATATATATATATATATATATAGATACTTTACTTTATTTAATAAATAAATAAATAATTAATAATATCCAATAAAATAACCTATGTCTATACATTATAAAGTGTAGTAAAATAAAAATTATACCTTATTTAAAAGTTAAAAAAAAAAAAAAAAAAAAAAAAAAAAAAAAAAAATGAAAAAAAAAAAATTAAAAAAATTTTATTAAAAAAAAAAAAAAAAAATATTTAACACTAAAAAAAAAAAAAAAAAAAAAAAAAAAAAAAAAAAAAAGGAAAGAAAAAAAATTCTAACTCTTTTATTAAAAAATAAAATAAATAAGATTGAACGGAGGGGGTGAAAGGAAGAAAGAACCCTCATACGAAGTACGCTCTTCGATGCGTACGCAGTAATTTGGAATTTCGAGGAAAAGGTCTTCTTCAATCGGAAATATTTTGCGTGTATGTTTAAGTTAGACAAACAACAAGGAAGAAATAAAGAATCAATAGAATTAGAATGGGCGGTGGAGTGAGGGGAGTTGTGCTGGACAGCTCCGCCCTTTTGGTGGCGGACGACGGCGATAACGGAATCGAAAATGAGTCACTTAAGCCTGGAGCTGACTATTTATTTCGCAAGATGAGTCACTCCAATATCCCCACGGTTATTAACGTCTTTATTTTCCATTTTATATGCTATCTGTAGGTGTTTATGCGTGTTCGTTTAATGATATCGCTCGATCAATCCATTTCGGTATACTTCTAGAGTTTATTGAAGATTGCATTATGTATTGGGACTGGCAAATAATCATTTTAGCTTATCCGTTCTCATTCTGAGTAATTATGATAATAATGTAGCTTAAAATCCGGAAAATTTGAAAAATGTGTCTGGTTTTGTGGAACGGACCAGTATTTAGTAATTGTTTAACTAAAGAAGTCCTTGAGAAACATTAATTTGTACATGAGAGATTGCACACTAATAAAAAATTGCAGCCCAGCTACATTGTTTAGTTTAACACCCATTTTCACAGTGAGAATGATTTTGTACCCAAATTAGTTGAATGTATTCAAAACACCTATATTCCAGGTTATGTTCTTCTAAAACTCGTTATGGAACTCAACTAATTACAGCTTGTCTCCATTTATGGTGCATCTTGGAGGAGCTTGCTTTTGTGCAGCCAGGCTATCTTCATACTCAATCACTACCTGCACATTCTATTACCTGCTGCCTGGTTTGAATGCTAACTGTGGTCACTTAATGGAGGGTTGCTGCTAGTGCAATGATTTGAACCAAGTAACCAACACCTTACAAAACTAGAGTCCACATGCCATTTGAATCACACCTGTAATGTTTAAGCTGGTGCAGAGTGAACATAAATGTATTTTGACAATCCCCTTCATGTTCGCATGATGGATATACACCGAGCTGAATTAAATGTATCGAAATGATGTGCCCCCAGAACGATATAGAGACCAGAGCATTTGACATCATTTTAAGTTATTTATTGCTCTAAAATCTTAAATTGTTGAGTCATGCGTTTTCATAGAAAGACAATATACACACAAAAATAATATACCATGTGATGCTTTAACACTTCCAAACTTCGACCTTGATCGTTCTTGCGTACCAAGTGAGAATATATTTTAAAATGTATACGGACTGCCCATTGATGGACATGACCGTTAGTAAATGAAACCTTTTCCCCTTTGGTTGAATTCTACTACTGATTTATATGATCATTCTTTTATTTATGGGGAATATCATGCGGACCTTCTCTTCCAACTTCAAAGGTAATTTTGTAATCTTTTGCTTAAATATGGATTACTACATGTGATCCAAAATTAGATATGGTTATTCCTTTTCAGTACGTTCCAAAATTAGAGATAAGTTTCCAATTAGGTATAATAAAATACCATGGTATTTCTAATTTATCATTTAATCATAAACCTAGATGAAATTTCGCATCATCTCTAAAAATAACTTTGTTTTAAAGACACCTATTTTAATTTAAAAATTGTAATTGAACATCTATTATAAAAACCCTCGCTTTTCAAGGCATTTCTAATTTTGGAACACAGGGAGTATTATTTTGTGGGAATGATGCTGTCTTTACTACTGCTGTGTTGGAATCATCTGAAGTTAATTTAAACTATATTTAATCATGTAAAACAGAATGAATCTTTCTTGTAACCAATGAAAACTTGAAGAGATTTAAATTGCAATCACTAAAAAAATTTATGTTGCTATAATTGAAGTGGGGGTTCACTTCTCATTTTCTCACTCTACCGTTTGGAAAAACTTCAACGAGTATATATATGAAAACTTCAACGAGTGTATGTATGAATGTTTACACTCATGAAATCTATACATAAACAGGTTTTTTTAGGTTAGTGAATTTCTGCTGATATAACTATCTGAGCTTCCACTTATTGTATTGACAGCTAGTGAACTTCTCGTATTGATGAATATTTCTTCCAAGTATTGCCAAGCATTTATATGTGCTACTTGTGTGGAACACAGTACAGAGAAACTACTTAGACTAATTGAATTTCATTTATTACATCCTTGTGCCATTAACCTTAAAACTAGCCTAGGTCATCTGCTTTCCATGCTGAGTAACAACAAATATAAGAGCATTATTGACTTTTGATAAGTTGACATATCACATTTTAAAATGAAAATTGCATGAATTTATCTGGTTATAGTCTATACAATTGACAAAATTTTGAACTATTTGAAAAATTCTACTATTAGTTACAAGGAATAATTTTTTCAAAACTTATACGGAATCGTGTTAATTTGAATTTGAAAATGTTCAAAGTTGTCATTTTAAAAGTCAATAATGTTCTTATATTTTGTAACGGAGGTGTTACATTTTTGATGGTTTAGTTGCTGACTTCTGGATTCACTTGTTATAGGTGAAACTTCTGGAAAAGATTGCAAAGCAGTACTCATTTGATATTTTCATCTTGAATTCGTCTTCTTTCGATCTCACCACAAATGAGGTTGCGTAGGCCTGGGCTGACAATGGAGGGAGTGTTCTGCACATGGCTTGTACTGTTGACAAGGATCTCTTAGTTAAACTAAGAAATTATGATTGGTTGGTTGTTACTCTTAGTGAGTAATACTAAAAACCTTCTTTTCTTCCACCATCGACCTCCCTCTCACAAATCAGAAATTGGGTTAAACGAGAGTATAACTTCTTTTATCTGGATTATTAATAAAATAAAATTGAAAAAATAGAAGGAAATTTAACAAAAAAAATATGGAACTAGCATTTATAGCCATCTCTTGGACAAGGATATGCTGGTGATAAAGGTTACTGTTTTCATGTTTAAAATATACTTATTGCCTTATTCGGATCTGTATTCCTCAATCTATGGGAGTTATTTAATACTCCCTCCATCCTAAAAACAAATATTGTTTTTGAAATCTTAAAGTCAAACTTCAAAAACTTAAGTTTCAGTTTAACATGAATTCATCAAATTTTAATAAATACAAATTTGAATTTTAATAAATACAAATTTGAATGTTGTAGACTATTTAAAAAGTTTTACTTATTAAAATATTTGTTATTTTTAATCATATAATGAGCTAAGTTTATTTTAAATTTTAAAATTTCATAAATTGACCCTTAAATTCGAAAACAATCTCTTTTTCTTTATGGAAGGAGGAGTATTTTCCTAGCTGTATTAAATGAACCGAGTTCCTGCTGTCAGTATTGAGTATATTTCCTCCAAATCCGGGGACACAAAAGAGTCGACTAAATAATCATATTCTCTCTTACTCAGATTTGTTCATTTCTTAGAATTGAATAGGTAGACTCTATTATTTGTGTATTTATCTGCTAAAAGTGAGGTCCCATTCTCAAATATTGAAGGTGGCAGTGCAAGTGAGAAATCAAGTATGCTTTTTATAGACAGACTAGAAGAACTACCATCGACCATCTGCAACTTGAATAGAAAGGTAGCTGATACGATTTTCATATGTTTTCTCTGAATTTGAAGTCCCAAGCCAGAGATTTCTGCCATGATTGGGAATAAAAGTATTTGTAATACAATTTTCGTTTAATGATTTAATTATTTTTGTTTTCTTTTTTTCATTTATTTTCCTAACAGGCAAACAGGCAGGGATAGTATAGTGGTAGGTTATGTCATGAAGCCTTCTCGTGAAGAAGACTTTGCTAAGGTGAGATTCTTATAAATAGATGTTCAGAAATTTTCAAGTGTTAAAGATGAAAAAAAAAGAAAAGGGAATGACCTTATGAACTACAATTGTCCTTGTGACTTTATAATTTTGCACATGTTCAATAATCTATCATGGGGTATCTACTGGTCTTTTTACCCTGTTCTTTATGAATATAGGTGGTGGATTTAACTTCTATAGCAATTTTATTTGAAAAACGAAACTAATCTTGGTAAGTTTTGGATGTCTAAACCATTTATCTGGGTAAAATTCTTGCTAGTGCATGGCCCTACAGCCATGTGAATGATTAACTTCATAGATTCTATGTAATGTTTCTTGTACATTATATCTAAAGGCATTTTTTATCTGCTTGATTTTGACAGAGAGATGCATTTCCCTTGCGCCCTACTGAAAATGGCTTACTATTCAAGCCCATTACATTTGAGCTCCCCCTATCAACCCAATTGCAACAGGTCGATGTTATTATCCATAAAGCAACAGATGAGATTATCTCCATTGAACTGAGCACTTCTTCAAGAAGTCCAAATAAAATTATCTACAGCAAGGGAATGCTGGATTTGCAAAGGTAATTTAGAATTCCAAGACATTAACATTTTTATTCTATTATATTTGAAACTTCAGTAACTCTTCTTTTGTGTTTTGCTTCTTGAACAGATATTTAGAAAAAGGGGCAGATTTCTGTGTAATCGACCCATTTGATAACATACACCCAGTATTGGATCGCTTTAAAATTCAACAACTTTTACTTGGTCTGGAAAGGATCAACTCAGAAGGTCGATGTAAAATCAGGGCCCCCCATTTTCTCAATGTATTTTTTATTTATTCTGTAAATTCTGTTGACTTTACAAGTTAAATGGGAAACGTCGTTGATTTAGTTACTAATGTTGTTTTCTGGGTGTCAGTCAGATATAGCCTACTATTTTATTTGGATAGATATATAAGATTTTCCATGAGAAATGAGGTGCTGTTCATTGTTGCAACTAATTTGTTTTTTGGAAAATAGATTTGTACTTTTTCAATATCAAAGTTTTCGATTATGATTTTAGATTGTTATCTCACAAGTTCAATTCTTCTATAATTTTAAATTGGAGCCTAAATTTGCAGATTGATAATTTCAACGAACCTGATTTGGGACAAAGGTTGCTAGAAGCTTGATAAGGACTATTTTGTACTAAATATTTTGTTATCTATTACCCTTGATTTATGAATAAATTGCTTAAAAGCCCAATCAATTATGTAATAATTGTTGTATATTTTGTTTGGATAACTTTTTCTTGTTTGGGCTTTGTTTTGTAGGTTTTTGGACCTCAATTTCATGCAATTTTGGGCTTGGAACGGACAAGGAACGAAGCTGGGCCGAAGAAATGGCAAAATAGGAAAAATCACACGATCCAGCAGCTCCCACGGTCAGACCGTGGGAGGAGCCACGACAGTGGCTGGTGCCAAGGGCAGACCGTGGCTGGTGCCACAGCCGTGGGAGACGGCCAACTTGCAGTTTTTTAATCCTATTCCAATTCTGAAAAGGGGATTCGATCCAGACCGTTCATACATGAATTTGAGTTAGATTTGGATTGTATTTTTGGCCTTATAAATAGATTAGACCTCAAACCAAATTACTTAGTTTTGAATATTCAATATATGAGACTAGTAGAAGAAGCTGTAGCCGGTATTGGGTGGAAGTCTTTCCATACAAGACGAAGGCTTTTCATTCGAGTAACTTTATGGTTTTATTTTTCTAAACTCTTCTTTGTTTTTATTTAATACAATTATGTTCTAAATTTCCTTGTGCTAAGATTAGATAGATCCTGCCCATGATTAGTTAGATTATCGTTTTTCATGTTTTTATGAGTTTATTATGTTGCGAGTTATGTTTCATGTTCTTAATGTTTCTAGATATTTGGCTAATATTTGGATGATCTTTGTCACATAGTTCAAGTATCGAGAGGAGAAGACTAGTGAGGGCTCATGTGAAACATAACCATGAATTAAATTTAGCTAGAGATAGTTAGGTTGTTT
>JAUMHB010053401.1:0-12853 GCA_032359685.1 Pittosporum tobira
ACTTACCATTTAATATACCATAATTAATACAACAAAAATGTAATTAAATTTTAATATGTCAATTGAAACTCAATAACAACAATTAAAAAAAAAAAAAAGTTTACCTGTGTATTCACTGGCATAGGATCTAGTGATTCAAATAATATAAATTACACATAACCCAATTACAAATTTAATAAGAAAATAAAAATATAAATTAAAATCTTAAGACTAAATATGTCTTTTTTGTATATATATATATATATATATAGAGAGAGAGAGAATAACAGATAACTTTAAATATATTTATATATCATCAAACATCTACTCATATTTATCAGAACCCGGACCTAACATCGAACCGGCCGAGGCACCAATTCAACGGTTTATTGGTTCAACAGTTTGAGCCGGAT
Source organism: Pittosporum tobira (assembly GCA_032359685.1). NCBI lineage: Eukaryota > Viridiplantae > Streptophyta > Magnoliopsida > Apiales > Pittosporaceae > Pittosporum > Pittosporum tobira. Next base: position 393 of record JAUMHB010053401.1, read on the forward strand.
TTGTGTTTTTAAATAATAACAAATATTTTATATGTTAAAATTAATAATAATACTATAAAATCACATATTCTAACTATAATATAAAGACTTGTACAAAAAAAAAAAGAAGAGATATTAAAATGAGATATTAAATATCATATAAAATAACCATAATAAAATTTAAACTTAAATATCATACAAAATAATCACTATATGACATTAAAAGATTAAAAATTTTTAGTCATGCTAAATTTAACGGAATTTTTTTAATTATAGAAAATCGGATAGATTTATCCAATTATCAATTGATTTTTTGATTTATCTAAATATTTTTTGATATTATCCAATTTTAAAAGATATAATTATTTATTCAATAAAATAATTATATTATACTAATTCAATGCTCCAACCGCCCGTATCGGTACGATTTTTATAACTGTGCATCTACTAATAACGTACATATCTAGTCACCATAACAAGGTCGATATAGAACAGCTTCAAGATTCTCTCGAGTGAAAGCGAGTGGAGCCTAGAAACGACGCATGAGTAAGGGAGACGAAAAAAATAAAGTGGAAGTAGGATCGATGATGGACACGCTGTCATGCGTTATATATGTACTCAATAAGATTCCGACACGTAGGATAAGAACGTGAGAGGGTGTACTAGTAGGCCCCGAAGTGTCGGCACAAAATACTTTATTCGTCTAATAAAAATTATAATATTTAATATTTTTTAAATATTTTATAAAAATTATATATATATATTTTAAAAATTAATAATATAATTTTTTAAAATTATTTTTATTTTATTAAATATAATTTATTATTTTAATTATTATTTTTATTTTTATATTTAAAATTATAATATTAATATTATATCTCATTATTTTAATTATTATTTTTTTTAAATTATAATATTATTATTTCGATTAATTTTTTTTAAAATTATAATATTAAATAATTTTTTTAAATTTTAAAAAAAATCAAATTATTGCGATATTTATAAGATAAATGGAGTAGATAAAGACGGAAAGGTCGGTCAAGAACGTAAAGGCTTATGTGACACGTGGCAGAATATGGTTGCTGCAAGTTTCGAGATTTGCGTCGACATCTTTGGCTTTGGATATTTGAGAGGTGGCAAGCTGGCAGCGTACGTATTTCTGAGTGGGGGCCTCACACTTATTTCTAGTTCCTTGTCTCCTTTCCCTAGTGTTAGCACAGGGACCCAACAGAGTGGACAGGTGGTCGGTTTGACGTTGGTGTACCGTTTTCCTTTTTCTTGCATTTTTGTCCAAAAGACAGTCCCATAATTCTGCTTTGGTACATGCACAGTAGTCTCTTGCACGTGGATGTGGGATCGTAAGCACGTGACCCGATGGGATACTCAAAATTTATTTATTTAGAGAACCAATATTTTTACATTTTAAAAAAAAACATTTCTACACTTATATTTTATTTTTCAACCAATTGTAAAAAATAATATTAAGTAAAATATTGGCCAAATATATAAAAATAAAGAATAAGTGTGTAGAAGAAGTAATTCCCTTTATCTAAAGTAATATTTTAGTTTTAAAAAAACATATATATATATAGTCTATTTTACACAAATTTTAAAAAATAAAAAAAATAAATTTTGACCATTTATAATTTGAATAAGATTTCTCAAAAAAGATATAAATTATATAATTTTATTGATAAATTTGTTATAATATTATTTTTCAAACAAAAAAAAAAGTTTATAATATTTTTTTCATAATGGAGTATTAGTCGAGTAATCCCCCCTAAGTAGTCTTATTTTTCCTTGGGCTAGTAATACTAAGTCCAATAGCTTGGCGTTCATGGGCTCATGTATGCATGTGATACTCTGACCACCTATTGATTGTAGACAAGTCGGAAAATTGCCTTTCATTCTTGGGCCTTCCATTGTCCATTTTATTTTCTCCTTAGCCTTTCTACATCGTTGTAGGTGGGCCAATCTGCCTAAAGTTTTTCCTTCGTCTCACAAAATCTAAAATATATTTAAATAATTGTACAGTACACATTTTAAAACGCATGTAAAATATAAATTACTTGATATTGTATATTTTATTAATTTAAATATTACTATAAGACGAAAATTTGATAAAATAAAAAATAAAAAATAAAATAAAAACATTATTAATATATATATATTTCATTTGTATCTTAAAATTTGTGTGTTTCATAAGATGGAGATAATATGTGATATAACTCATAAAATTAATTAGGATGAGTAATAACACACCTAAAGTTCTGACTAGGATGAATAAAAATGAAAAAAAAGGAAAAAGAGGCGCATTCAAGTATAATTCTTGTAATGACACTGTAATTCCCTTTGATGGGAAAATTATTGTAATTGTTATTATGAGAAAATCAGATAATTAATTATTTGATTTGTCATGAAAAGAATAATAATTATTTTATTAATTTGTGAAATAAATTGATAAAATAATGTTTATATTTTTTAAATGGAGAAAGTATTAAATATAAAATTAGAGAATAATTTAGGACGGAAAAAATATTAAATATAAAATTAGAGAGTAAATTTTTTTATAACGGATCACAAGGACTTTTTAGCGCATAGCATGACAATTGACAAATAATCTTTATGTAGATATAATTTAATTTAACAAATTAATAAACTTAATCCTAGAAATCAAAACAAGAGTAATTTTTTGTTTGAAAAATAGAAAAATTTAACTGAATTCTCTTTAAATAAAAATGAGAGAATATGTTGAAAAAAAAAAAGAGGTAAAAACAAAAACAAAAGAAACAAACAAGAACAACTTTTCGTGAAAATACGAAAAGAGAAACGAAGAGAGAGAGAGAGAGACGAGAAGAGGCTAATTTGAACATTGTCGCCTTTCGTTCCTTCTCTCCTCGTTAATTTAAACTTCGTCTTCCTGCGAATTCTCCGTTTCAAATGATCATTATTGTAAGCTGTAGAGATCTATAGATATATACACATATATAATTAGGGTTAGTTAGAGGAGGGACGACGGAGGGAGCAATGATAACGCGTTCGAATTTGGCGGAGCAGCTGAGAGAGTATCAGATTCGATCGAAGCACGATTGGGCTTCCGTCTCCTTCTTCTCATCTACCTCCACTTCTAATCTCTCTTCTTCCAGGTATCTTCCCCCCTCAAATTAGGGTTTCATTTCTTACATTTTTTATAATTTTATATTCTTAATGCTCAATCACCTTATTATCATTTTGGCTAATTTAGTAGATTAGGGAAGATTTTGTTTGAATGCTATGGTTGAGCAACTGAGAAGAGGACCTTTTTTGGGAATACTTGAAGAGCTTCAATTTGATAAAAGAAATGAACTCCAATTGAATGTGTCGGGGTTCTCTTATCTACATAAATATAGCATTTTGATATTAATCTTAAAAGATCAATTTTTTTTTTTTAATTCAAGCATGAATTGCGCTCTTCTGTTTAAGTAATTAAAAGCAAGCGTTATTTTTTACGACAAATGATCAAGTGTTTCCTTTTGATGCATGAGCTTCTAATTAAAGTTGCCTTCTTCATATCACTGAGATATCATTTTTTCTTCCAGAAAGTCCAATAACTAAAAAATAAGTGAAAAGAAAAATTGGATTTAGAAGTATCAAACCCTTTTGGCAAGTCCCTTTGGATGGCACCTTAGAATTCTAGTGAAACATAGTTTTACAGTTAGAAAGCGAATAATTCTTATTTGTATGTGAGTTTTTGACTTTATTCTTATGCTTTAATGTAATAAATGATAAGTCACTTTTGGATAGTGAATTTCCTTTTTTTAAAATAATAATCCTCTGAAAAAGGTAGAATCACATTGATGTTCACAAATTATTACTGGACGATTATAATGGGGAGTACCAATCCCCAAAAAAACAAATACACTGTGACATACAGCCAAATAACCAACCTCTACAAAATAGCTAGTGCAATCTCTTCAAATCAAACTCATACGAGCAAGAAATGCAATTTGATGTAGGACAATGTTTAGAAGGGGATAAAGAAGGGCTATAAGGGAAGAGGAAAACCCCCGAAGGCCTCACAATGACACACAATCTTTGATTTAATTGACCTACAAGATGTTCAACTGTGGAGTAAATTTTTTCTCTGCGTTTGGTTCTAAGTGGTTAAGTTGTGGTAGTTATCATCTGTATTGTGTTTACATATGTTCCACTTGTGATATCATCAACTTGGTTTTTTGTGTTTGTGGACTTCATTGATGATGCCGACATAATGATTTCTTTACTTTTAATTTTCTCCTTGCAAATTGCATTACTTCATATTATGATACTCTAATCATGCAAGTTGTATAAGGCGTGTCGTCATGATCTTTTAGTTGTCTCGCCGAAAATTATGCTCATGCATTGACTTTCTTTTATGTACTATGTTTTTTGTTTGCATTTTTTAGTTGTTAAAGCACAACACATAATCTATGGTTTGTTCTTGTTTTATTTGGATGCAGTGTGGATGTCGTGGTCTTTGTAATATGGGAGCTAGTCATTTTCGCGTTCTTGGTTTTCTCTGCAGTTTCGTTATATTTCAGGCATTTGAGACTTGCTTTTATTTTGGTATGTGTCACATTGTTACTACTTTTATGCATGAAAATTACAAAGCAAGTAAGACTGGCCAGGAAAAAGAAACGGAGGATGCTTCTACCTTTGTCCATGTAAGTTTTATTAAGTTGCTATTTTTAGTGACTCGATTTTGTTGTGGAATTATGAGTTCTTGACCATCACTTTTGGTCATTTGTTAAAAGTGATTTTTTTTTTGGTATATGTAATTGCACCTAAAGGAAGCTAATTAAAGAGTATAGTTGATGTGATTAATTTTCAGATTGACTAGTGTTTCTGCTTTTAGAACAAGTCTTTCTAATGTCCTACGCACTCATGGTTTGATCAAAATAACCAATTTGCAACTGATGTGCAACCGTAATCAAGTTTATGAAGTCTTATATGAGCTTATTAGTTTCTAAAATTTTCTATGTCGTGTAGTTATTTGGCAAGATTAATTAAAATTATTGCTAGAATTTTATGTTCCCATTTTTTCTATAACGTTTTCCCCAAACTCTCTGCTGCCATGGTGCATCTGTGCTTGAGGGAAGCGATAAATTGACTTGCCCTGACAAGAGGTATTCCCTCCGTTCAAAAATTAGTGATACATTTCTAGTTTTTGACTATAAAGTGACATGGAGTTCATAACATGCTATTACTATATTAAAATATATTGAGAATTACTAATGTACTGTCATTAGATAACTACTAAATTTCTAGCTAATGTTGGGGAAAATAAAGTTTTCCTTAAAAGTCGTTGTTTTAGAAATTTATCTCTAATTTTGGAATGGACTATAAAGAATAACCATCTCAAAATTTTGAAAGGAAGGAATATGAATTTGTGATTCAAAATGTTTGTACATTAGAACTATTCAATTTGTATTGTTGGAGCGGTTTCCTTTAACATTAGTTTTGGGATCAAGATATCCGAGAGAGATGAATTTGTGATTCAAAATGTTTGTACACTAGAGCTATTCAATTTGTATTCTTTGAGCGGTTTTCTTTAACATTAGTTTTGGGATGAAGATATCCTAGAGAGAGAGAGAGAGTTTCGTTGAAATCGTGGTAGGATCTACATTTTTTGTGATGGTAGAGAGTGAAGAAGAATGGGAGAATAATACTTATAAGAAGTCAAGGGGCCAACCTCCTTCTATTAGAAGTTTAGGAAAAAGGTTGTCTGCTTGAAGAAAATCAACAGTTGCACAAAATGGAAACCTTGAGAACATTACCCAGTAATTCTTAATCGGGCATCTATATGGTGCTTAATGTGACATCCTTTCTCTCTCAATTTATTTCATTTCCTTGATTTTTGAAGAAAATTGAACTTCAATTCCTAGTCACTATACTTCATATTGTTCTGAATACAGTAGTATGGTCAATATTATCCCGAGGCATCCTAAACCCCAGTTGAGATTCCACGTTGCGCTATATTTTTTTGGGGTTTCTTGATCTCAATCCGCATGAAACAAGGATATGCCAGGGTAACTGGTAACACAACTCTTGCCCGATCAGTCCAGCCAAACGAAGCAATAATGGGAACACTACAGCAATAAAGAATTCTAGGCATCCGAAGAAGACGCGAAATCCAATTCGTACACACCGTGAGCATGATTTGATCACAGCGGACAAGTTTTTGATCCTTACTGGCAAGCCACTTCTGTTTTGCAGGACTGTAGCAAGCTTGGCTGTTATTGAGAAATCAAAACAATCTTTTAACTGAACTGAAGTTGCACAAGCTTAGGGTCCATTTGGTAATTGTTTCTGTTTTCAAATTTTTGTTTTTACTTTTAGTTTTTTAGAAATAATAGCAAAAAATATTGTTTGTTAACTATTTTTGTTTCCATAAATATGGAAGACTTGTACTGGTAGCAAGCAAAAAAGTGATAACACCAAAAAGATATTTTTTTAATTTTGAAAGCAATAGGCGTAAATTAAATTATGTCATTGACTTCTGCCGGAAACAAAAATTATCAATATATTTTTTAGATACCCCCTCGATGATAATTCGTATCAAAACTAGATGGGTTTTTATTTTCTTTGAGTATCAAATTTGATAATTTTATTATTAGTACTTTTAATATATTGTTGCATATAATTTAAAACCATATATTAAAATTTAGGTAAAAGTAATTTTATTGTCAAACATTGTTTTTATTTTTTTGTTTTTTGTATTTGTTGAAGCATATAGACATATAGTTGTCAAATATTGTCTTATTTATGATTTTACAAATAAAAGTAAGTAAAAAAAAAACATATTAAATCAAAAATTTAAATTAAAAATATGAAAATAGAATAAGTTACGAAACGGGTCCTTAGAGGCTTATTTGATGGCTTATATTAAAAGTGATTAGTAAGAAAAAGAGATCAGGTAGCGTTCGCTGCTCGCCCGTCTCTTCATTTGGTAGATGCGATGTGTTTTCTAGAGTAGAAGAATAGTAATATGTGGTAACTTATTCTGTCCCACACGGTAAGTGTCATTTCAACAAGAATTTTCAAGTTGTGAAATAATTGTCACTAGATCAGGAGGCAACCGAGTGGGTGTAAAGTATTAAAGGCATTGTTTATTGTAATTTATTTCAAAAAAAATTAAATTAATTTATTAGGTTAGGCAAGTTATAAGTTGAGGACAAAAAAAATATTAATTAATTTTTTATATTTATGCATCATATGTCCTCTTATATTCAATTTATAGTAAGATTAATTTATTTTGAAAAGTAAACTTATTAGTGTGAGAGTGGTGGACGTACAATGAAGTGGTATATTTGAGTTATCACCCCCACTTCGGTTGCATAATAAGTTGTCCCTTTTTTGGTAAATAAAGTTGACGCTGCCAAATGAGTAGACAACAATTGTGATGTCTGAATAGGGGAACAAAAAAGAAAACCTTGTACACTTGTGTCTTGTCGAAACTTGGATGTTGCGGTGTTGCACCGACCTTATGCATGGTACATTTTAATGGTTCATCTCGCTCCTCTCATTCCCTGGACCAGTGCTGAAATAACAAATAAACACATGTAAAAAGTTTATGATAACATTGAGACTCCGTTTTTCGTAATTTATTTTAATATAATTTAAATTTTTTATTATTAACTTAAATAAGTTATAAATTATTTTAAAATATTTATTATTTAAATGAATTAAAACTATTATATTGAATCTATAGGCTATAAGTTCTTTTAAGCGAGTTAAATTAAATATGTTTAAAATAATTTTAAAATAAGCTATAAGTTGATTAGTGTTAGTGTTCCACACGAAAGAGATCCTTTGATTCGATAGGAGAGTGATTGAGTTGTTTAAATCCCAAGGGCTAACAATTTAGCTGACTCCCCAAATTATTCCTTCTATCTCAAAAATAAAATCAGTAATCTAAAAAAATTTATCCTAAAAATAATATCACAACACGTATATCAATAAAATTAATACGAAGTGGTTTACCTTGTTTCCTCCTTCGAAGTTTAAATTAGTGATTTGGTCAATAATAAGACATAAACGGTAATTCTAGAGAGAGAAAAAATAAATTGTTAGAGGTTCTTAGTTGGAATCCCTTTACCGTAGTAATAAAGGGGTATTTATAAGAGTTCCACTCTGACACAGGAGTCGAGGATATAGTGGTCGTGGGTCTCATCTGAGAGAGAGAACATGTCTTGTTGGACTTATTGGACCGACTAGATGTTTGTTGAGCCCAATATTTATCTATCGGGCCACAAGTCTTCTATGTGCTCGGGTCCAAGTATGGAAAAGTGGCCGAGAGTACGTTGAATCCCAGTTCGTATAATGTGGACAATCGCCTGAAAGTCTATGATGTGTGTAGACAATTAAGGCGATCAGATGAGTGATAAGGTCCGGTCGCCTGTTAGTCAGTGTGGACAGAATCCGGCTGAATTCTTCGAAGATGTTGTAGAGGAGTGGATGACGTTAAGTGTTACGAAGCGGTCACTTTTCCATAGTTGGACGTTCAGTCCACGTGTATTGTGTTCTGGAGCCCTAATTAGGATTGACATTGTTGACCATAACCCTAATTTGGACCGATCTCTTTTAATTGCTTTTTTAAATAAACCACTAAAATCGACTGAAGCATAAATTTATACTATGAATTTTAATTTTTGCTATCATTAAGAATAACATGCTAACAAGTTCTCAAAATTGAACATTGAGTAAGTGCGTGAGTTGTTAAAATTTTAGATTCTTTTTAATTTATTAATTTTATGCGATGTCAATTAAACAGAGTGATAGCGATGTACATCGGTAGTCTATATATAAGTTTCTCAATATCACTAATTTAAATCCTTGCAGTTTAGCTGCAAATTATTGCTACATTCATTCCTTGAAAGCAATATATATTTACTACGACAATTTCTACAAGTTCAACTTCACAAGGGAGCAACCCTTCTATATTTATTTTTTTGCTACTACTTTCTCATTGCGGCTTGAAAAAGTGAAATTCAATTCCTGGAGTCACAATATTCCATACTGCTCCAAAAACAAGTAATATGCTCAAAATCATCCCTAGGCATCCCAGACCCCAGTTAAGATGCCACATAGCACTAAATTTATGGGGCTTCTTGTTAACTATCCACATGAAACAAGGATACGCTAAGGTGACCGGCAAAGCTATTCCTCCGATCAATCCAGCCAAGCTCGGCAGGAAAGGGAACGCGAAAGCTATGAAGAACGCTAGGCATCCGAACAAGGCACGGAACCCCATACGTAACCACCGCGGACATGGCTTGCTCATGTTGCTTGTGTATCTGAACTCCAAGTTGTCGAAGACTGGCATCGCGTATATTTGGAAAGAGGTTAGGCAATTGATCACAACAAGCAAGCTCGTTAACCCCAGAATCACTTTTGATGTGTCTTGGCCATGATATTTGTACAAGGCACTCAGCATCCCTCCATTTGCTGGTATCTTATGTCATTACGACAATATTAGGTTAGCTTTACAAATAACCTATGCAGAAAACATACCGTGCTCGGAAAATTTTATGCCTAAATTGCCCAGAAAAGCTTTAAAGTTTTTGTACTGCATTACTGAGTTTTAGAAGACAACATTTTAAAGTTTTTCCGAGCAAGTATGCCGTCAAATTTACGGATACCATAACATTCTCTAATATGTAATTCTCACATATATTTAAAGGAGGGGTATAGAACTCACCAAGTTTCCATAAGCCCAGTAGCCCACTATTGCCAGTGGAAACAAACACATTGAGATGATAAGATAGGAGAACTTGACCCCTCTCCACATAGGAAGATGAGATGGGTGTTTTTGAGTAGATGGCATTGTCCCCTGCAGTGACATCATAATTTAGATTTTACAATTGTATAGATAGCCAGCCCGGTATTATGGGTTTCTATACAAACATTTAGATACAAAAATAAATGAGGATAAGATTCTATATTGGAAAAATAGAAAATAGAATCAGGAGGATTATGTCTAGTTAAGCATGTCTATTATGACAAAATCATATTCTGTAAATAATTTGTAAAAATCAACCTGAATTTCAAGCACAAGATTGTGACCTCTGAATGTGAAAGCAATGATTCCAAGCGCGTTGAGGATGGTGCAAGCCTTAGCTACGTCGGATTTTGCCTCCGGCTGGCTGTAAGAGACATCAACAATCCTTCCTTTAGTGAGAGTCAATACCCATACGAGCGTACAGTAGGTCACCGCGGTGATGGCACCGATCAGAGAAACTCCGGCTATGGAATTTAAATTTGGAAGCTGAGCCAGAATGATGGCTGAGCACGTAAAGACAAGGTACCATTCTGTTGTTGTTAGAGGAATGGGATCCCATGCGGTACCACAAATGGTCTGGAAAACTAGTTTCATGGTTCCTCCTCCGATTATGATTAGGGTAACACACGTCCCACCTGATAGATACATAGTCGGAAAGAGTGCCATTATCTTCCCTCGCTTCTCACCTGAAAGTATTGCGTCTATGGAGTTAGTTCTCCTTTATTTATTTTGAATACACAAGATAGATTGACCATTTGTGAAACTTAGAAAAAATATTACAACTTGTTTATCAGAATGCGCAGATCGACCGTATTAGTGTTTAATAATGCATAATGAAACGCTCCACTAAGTATATGCTTTCTTAACTTTATGGATTCTGGATATAATTCAGATCGTGTAACTGGTGGATTGGTGGATGACAAATTACTCTAAAATGATATATCGCATTTTACAAATTGGGACTAGGTGTTTTGCTTGGAAGTTTTTAAAGGATTATCTTGTATTTTTAATGGATTAAGGTTTTCCTTATATTCGTTTTTTACATAAGAAAAAATTATCAGGGAATGCCAGATTTTTTTGTATTGCAATTTTTAGATAAAATTCTTGTATTTTTTTGTGATTTATCTCTTTCGATTTTCTCTATTTATTCTATCCGTTGTTCATCGCTAACTAATCCAATATCTTAAAAGAGAGGGGTCGCCTATGCTGAATATTGAGGTTTGAAAACTTTGGGATATTCATTGTTGAGAAGACAGCCAAACACGTAACACATAAGGAAAACATGCACATGCTAATTTATGGTTTCACCAAAACTCATTTTGTGATTAGTTTGCCGGCATTTAGCTTCACGGGTGTTGAATTATATGGAAATTTCTTGGAAAATTAGATGAAGCTTACCAAAAGCAGCGATTGAAAGCCATAGATATCGACTGTAGCGTGTCCCAGGGACTGATTCATGAAGTTGTATGAGTAACCACAGTGTGTACAATTGCCACACAAACGCTAATGTTAAACATATGATTCCCCAAGTCCTGTAGAGAAAGGAAAATTCAAGGAGGAAAGTTTAACTTGCTATTGAGTCAAGAAATTAGAAAGTGCGCGTGTTTGGCTTTAAAGTTTTGTGACTTTAAAGTCGAGCTTTGGGTCTTACCAACCAAGGGAAGTAAAAGCAAGAGGAAGAACAAGGGCTTGGACTCCGATTCCAGAACTAAGTGTGTGGAATGCTGCATAATACGCGTTACCATTCCTGGATTCAGTGATCGGAAGCCATGATTCTAGAGGATCAAGTTTTGTAAGGTGACCGATTTCTTCCAAGTAGCCTTGCATGCTTGAAATGGCCTTCTTCATGGGGCTAGCTAAAGGGGTACTCATTAAACGTGACGCGAAAGGACTTCTTGGGGTTCTTGGCACGGATTGTATAAGCGGTGATGGAGTTGAAGAAGGTGGATGGATATGAAATGGAGGCGATGAGATGGCCGGAGCTTCTACATCCGATCGCCTAGGTGTTGATGGGCTTAAGTTCATCACTTCCACCACCTCAATTCCCATGCCGGGTGATGAAATGATCAAAATTTCTCTCTCTTTCTCTCTCTCTCTGAAATCTCTCTCGCTTGGAGAAATATATAAAATTTGGAGGGGAATGATAAGGCTATTTATAGAAAGCCCTTTGTTAATTAGGTGAGTTAAATGTTGAGTAGAAAAATAAATTAGTCTAATGTAGAGGGGTACCTTTGACTAACCCCACTTAGGCTGCTCCAATTAGTCTACATAGTTGAATAAAGTTTTTCTTCTAGGGTGCAAATAATTCAAGTAAAGTCGAGGAAGTGAAACGAATGGAAATCACGTTGTAAAGTTGGAGTTAGAAAGGCCAAGGAAAATTTGGAAATTTTGCAATACTCGTCTGCCATCTATATCTATTATAGTTCATATAAAAATATAAACAACAAATATATATAAGAAGAAATCATATATTTAAAACAATATAAGAATAAAATTATATTAATATGACTTGAGAATTAGAGTGTACATACAAAACATTATATAAGCATGCTTAACTTATAAATCAAGCTATGATAGTTTACAAGCCAAAGAAGACAATCTATTTTTATATTGAATAATAATTAATATTAATAACATAAATATTAGAATATTAATACCTTAAATACTAATAGCATAAATGCTA